>PVLC010009466.1:0-42441 GCA_004027655.1 Graphiurus murinus
AACACTTGAACACATAGGCACAGGTAAAAACTTTCTCAACAGGACCCCAAAAGCACAGGCAGCTCAAAGGAGGATCAATGCATGGGATTGCATGAAACTGAAGAGCTTCTGCAAAGCAAAGGAAACTATCAAGAACCTCAACAGAGAACCTACAGAGTGGGAGAAAATTTTTGCCAGCTACACTTCAGATAGAGGTTTATTAACTAGGATATATAAAGAACTCAAGAAAATCTCAACTAAGAGAGCAAACAACCCAATCAAAAAATGGGCAAAGGACCTAAATAGACACTTCACAAAAGAAGAAATACAAGTGGCCAATAAATGTATGAGGAAATGTTCCACATCATTGGCAATCAGGGAGATGCAAATCAAAACTACCCTGAGATTTCACCTAACTCCAGTCAGAATGGCAATCATAAAAAACATGAACAACAACACCTGCTGGTGAGGGTGTGGAGAAGTGGGAACCCTAATACATTGTTGGTGGGATTGCATACTTGTGCAACCACTGTGGAAAACAGTATGGAGGATCCTCAGAAGAATGGGAGTGAACCTACCATATGACCCAGCAATACCACTACTGGGTATATACCCAACAGAATGGAAACCAAACTATCAGACCGATGCATGCATATCTATGTTTATAGCAGCCCAATTCACAATAGCCAAACTATGGAAGCAGCCAAGATGTCCAACCACAGATGAATGGATTACAAAACTATGGGATATGTACACAATGGAATTTTACTCAGCCATAAAGAAGAATAAAATCATGTTCTTTGCAGGGAAATGGATGCAACTGGAAACCATTATGCTAAGTGAGATTAGTCAGTCACAAAGAGTTAAGAAGCATATGTTCTCCCTAATATGTGGATGCTAGGGAGAAGAAGGGGCATAGGAGGGTCTCCAGATGAAAAGGAGTGATTCTCGATAAGCAAAGAAGTTGATTTAAGTGTAGTGGACACAGGGGGCAGAGGGACACCCTAAAGTATATGATGTTCGTACACAATCATATCAAGGTCACTCACCGCAGTGAACCTGAGGGGGAGGGAGGGGGAGGGAATGGGGTGGGAATTGGGGAAGGGATCAAATGAGAATTGTGTGCAAATATGTTGTTAACAACTTGTACTTAACAAAGATGTATGCTATATTGCACGAATTACTACAATAAAAAATTTAAAAATAAAAAAATAAAAATAAAATCATCTATGATGTCATTTTCATGACAGAAGAATCTTGAACTCTTCACCTATGTTGAGATATATAGTATTAGGGTAGAATTAGATCCTTCTCCATTTAGACTGTTTGTAAGAAGTTAAGAATAATATACCAGAGTACTTCCTGATGTTCTCCAAACTTAAAACTCTAAAGGAAGGATTCATAATACCATAAAATTTAAGTAAATACATCTCAATTAGGTACTTGTCTTTGGGAGATTTTAAATTTGTATAGAAATAACCATTCATATTTATCAAATGCTTATTGTAGACTCGGAACTTACTAAGTGTAAATGGCTAACCTAATTTACATATACTGTTTTATGAGGTAAATATGATTGTGAATCCAATTTCACAGATGAGGAACCTGAGGCACAAAGAACTTAAGCAAACATTGAGCTGTTAACTGGAAGCTGAGTTCTTAGTCCCTAGGCCATGCTGACTGAAAGTCACAACTCAGTCATTTCTCTAACTTTTGACTCCAAGTGTCAGCATGACAATTGTCAGGTCTATGTAACATGCCTCAGTGTCATGCTTGTGCCAAAGCTAAATATTGCAAACACAACTGTCCTGCTGAAACTGGCTTTGTGCTCCAGTACCTAGCCCATCCCTGAGCTCTATCTAGACTGGGGTGCTGTAAATAAGAGAATGCTTTGAATTCTTCCTCTGTCGAGGTTCTTTATCTTTTAAAGAATCATGGAACTTGACAAATATCTTAATAGCTATTTTAAGGAATTTAAAAGGTTTAATTGGAACTCATTATATTTGCCTCCTAATGTATTTCTAAATTTTCTTTCTCCTAAAAGTTGTTAAAAAATAACTTTTCAGAGTTTTTACTCTGGAAAAGAGAATTTCAGTAAACATACCACTTTTTTCCCCATCATTAATGTATTCCAAAGTGCTTTAAAATGTACAAAATACTTAGGCTATGGTACAACTGAAAACTTCTAAATTTCTAAAGTGTGGGTCTGTAGAAATTACAAATCCTGATCACTCAATCTGGATAAGGAAACGAGGTCATCACCTTCATGGTAGCACAAGCAGTGGCTCCAAAGTGGCAGCTTCTGTGTATAATAGAGACCTTCGTTTGAAGTGCTTATCACATCAACTCCCCTCCAGGCCTTCCTCAGCACCAGGGTTGCTTTCACTCTCCAAGTCTCTTTGCCTCAAAATTCTGTCTCTTCCCTCCCTTCTTTTGCAACCTTCTTGACCTACACACACACACACACACACACACACACACACACACACACACACACACTTAATTTTTTTTTCCTGTAAGTAGCTTTGTCTGAGAAGACACAGGTCAGAGGCAGACTGGTGGGAATGAACTACTGACTCTAAGAAAATCTTGTTTGCTGAATTGAATTAATGTCCACTTGTATTTTTGGCATATACCCAGAAGCTAGTGGACAGAAGGGTCTTTTATATGCAACATGATTCCCAAAAACAGAGAGCAAAAAAATAAAAGGAAACATTCAGAGAGCAAGGGCAATCAAAACAATGTATGGTACTCAATCCTGTATTTGATTTTGAAGACATTTTCCCCACTTTCTATTATTAATCAAGATTGTTTTAAGTTTAATTTTAACCATTCTCTTTTCCTGGAACAATGTATGCAATAAAACCATCCTCTGAGCAGGGGAACAGCTCCATGGTAACAGATTCTCAAACATCAGCACAGGATGGAGCTTTCAGTGTGTGATCACAGCTCAGGAGAGGAGGAGGAGGGACATGATGAAACCCATATTAGGGTTCTTTCCTTCCTTGGGATAACATCCTGAGAAAAAGAACTAAGCAATCTCGTGAGGTTATTGAGGGAGGGAAGGAAAACAGAGTCAAGTGACAGAACAAGCCTAAAATGTTGATAAGCTAGTAACGGAATTACACAGTTTGAAATAAATCCTTTACTTTAGCTCCCTAAAGAGATGAAAAATGCATTTCCTGTTCAATGGAGCAGAAAAGAACTCTGTACCCTGATGCTATACTTTCCAGAGATACTGAAATAGATTCTTTCGTTCACATACTCAACATTCACCGGGGCCTACTCTGCAAGCAAAGCCCTGCAGTTGGCACTGTGCTAGGGTCAAGTTCGTGTGTTTTTATAGGATAAATCTTGGTGCAAATATATTATATATGGAATGTATTAGATGTTTCCATCTCAAACAGTGGGCTGTCCTAGAAAATGGACACCAAAATTTCATCTGTATACTAAGACTCAGAATAGGTCTTACCTACTTTTCTAATCATCATTATGTAACCCCAACAAGCCCCCTAGTCTTTATAAAAATTTTATAATTTTGGAATAATTGGGTTTAAAGCAAGGTACAGTGAATTAGAGAAGAATTTTCAAGAGAGCTATTGTCAACTCTCCCATTGTTGCTGGACAAAGATCCTATTTAAAGAAAACTTTGAGACTACTTTGAATTTCAAGTTTAGATTGTCTTTAGGTATATGGGTGCTTCTAAAGTGCTTAAGGGTGTTTAATAACATTTGTTCTTCCAATTTTGTTTGCACTATTAATTTGGTTAATGGGTTAGTAATCCTTCATTTATAGATAGCAGGAAAGTAAACTTCAGCGTAACACTTTTCTAAATTATTACATCCTCTGAACAAATGGGGTGCAGATTAATGAGGTTTTACTCGGAGCTATGAATGCAAAGGAGCCTTAAATGAAGTGATGCATCCCTGTTTCCACTTAATGAAAATAACAATCAAGAAATGTAAATCCGACTTGAATGTAGGTAACAACTGGATAACAACCTGCCACATCGAACTCACATTCAAAGTGCATCTCCTGTCCAAGAAGAGGGCTCTGACCACCCACTAGCAAGGCCAACTGTATAACCACTTAAAAAGGGACAAGAAGTCACTTACACCCCTTCTTTGTTGCAGTGAGTCTCACAATATCACAGAGATACAATCTTATTGCACACTGACAAAAAACTAAACAGGGTTTCTGATTTTCAGGTTTTTCATTCACTGCATCATAACACAGTATATGAGACCCTTAAACACTAAATATTCCTATTTGTATTATTTCACTAAAAAATAAAGTGCATTTCTGAGACAATATAATTATACATAATATTGTCTATAATATCAGCATATCACGATCAAGTGTCTAAACAATACATTAGTTTGGGGAATTTTCTGCATAAGGCACAATTAATTTTATCTCAATATAACTTATTTTTAAAAATTTGCAAATCTGCCAAATTAGTAAACATCTATTTTGAAATGATTTCTCATAAAATAGCACTTAATTACAATAATAAAAATTCAAATGTAAGGGAAATTAGTATGTCAGTAAAAGAGAGTTATGACCTCAAAGAGGGAAAAAAATCTAACTTCTTTTTTCTGTTACTAAATTCATTGGGGAGAAAAATGTTAGTATTTAAATGTAGCATTATTACTCTTGAAAGCACTACTCATAAATCCATCGAGCTCAAAATAAATGCTACTCTACTTTTACTTCCAGTCTTCTAGCCAGCCAAGATGTTATTAAAAACATTAAGAACTACTTAATGTCTTTGTGGTTTCTTGTATTGATCCAAGATGACAACGCAAGAACTACTGAAAACTGAACCACTCAGTAACAGGCTTGAATTCAAATCCTAGACCTCAATCTTTTCATCTGTAAAATGAAGAAAGGCTGCTGATGTAGGCATTCTACTGCTATGTTCTTACACAGCAATCTGAAAGGAAAAGCTTCGCATCCAGATGCAATACAGTACAAAATTAAGACGCAGGATATTTTGTATATTTGAAGAGTGCATAACACTATGCAAAAGCAGGAAGAAAGAGAGAAATGATTTTTATTTTTCTACATAAAATATTATATGCCTATAATAAATCAGATTGCTAATGCTAATGATAAATAGAAGTTTCTAATCATAAGCATTATCATGTTAGAGAAGAAAGTTATAGATGCATTTATACTCTAGAAGAGAAGACAAGATTACTTAACGTAATTCCAAGTTTGCAAAATCTGTGGGTAGGCTGAAGCAGATATCATGACTCTCAATGTATGCCTACTAAAAATGATGTTGGGGTGGGGAGAGGCAGAATGAATCAAAGGAGATGGTCAGTATCTCTAAAATGACTTTTTTTCCCCCTCAATTTGACATTATCATAATCACTTTGTATTTAAAATTACAACTTCAATACATAGTACTGTGCCTATAATTAGGGTATGGTGCCAGAAGATGGCAGTAATGGCTAAGTCATAAACACTTAGTATATAATTCATTTGAGCAATTTTAAAGCTTCCTACTAAAAACTGTATTTATATTAAATGCAATTTACATTTAAATATTTACATGAATTATACTTTATTAAGATAAAAAAATTGTATAACCATAATCATTTTAGAACATTTTAAAGATGAATATCTAGATATTGAGATTCACCTTTTTATTAATGACTTAGTCCAATGCTTAATCATTCTCAGAGACTGATCAGAATATGCGTTAACAACAACTTTGAATTTTTTTTTTTTTAATTTGGAGCTGGGCATGGTGGCACAGGCCTGTAATCCCAGTACTTGGGAGACTGAGACAGGAGGATTGCAGGTTTGAAGTCACCCTCAGCAACTCAGCAAGGCCCTCAGCGACTTAGTGAGATCCTGTTTCCAAATAAATATAAAATAGGACTGGGGGTGTAGCTTGGAGGTAGAATGTCCCTGGAATCAAACTCCTGCACCAAAAAGAAAAACAAAGAAAGAGAGGAAGAGAGAGAGAGAGAGAAAGAAAAAGAGGAGGAAGGGAGGGAAGGAGGGAGGGAGGGAAGGAAGGAAGGAAGGAAGGAAGGAAGGAAGGAAGGAAAGAAGGAAGGAAGGAAGGAAGGAAAAGAAATTGATTCTTTCTACTGTTAACTTCCAAATTAAGGAATAGTCCTGGGACTTCAGTGTATCCGACATCAAAAGCAACTTCTGAGCCAGGCTTGGTGGTGCATGCCTCTAATTCCAATACTTGGGAGGCTGAGACAGGAAGATCACAGGTTCAAAGCTAACCTCAGCAACTCAGCAAAAGCCTCAATAACTTAGTGAGACCCTGTTTCAAACTAAAAATGAAACTAAGGCTGGATATTTAGTTCAGAGGTAGAAACTTCCCTCTCCCTTGGGCTCAATTTCTAGTACAAAAAAAAATGCAACTTCTGGCCATAATATTCAATTTTTTGAAGTATTTTCTATATTAGCTATAAGATTACTATGCTCCTAAAACTATTATATTTATTTAAAATTATGGGCTCAGTTTGCATTTTAAGGTATTTTAGAAAGTTTAAAGTACATTTTTTGTATTTTGAAATATGTATGTTCAATATAATTGTATATGTACATTTGAAACATATTCCTGTATTGATTTCCCCAGAAATGGTGCATATTTTTAAATTTCTTCCTTACCAGCTGTTTTATTTCATTTACTTCTCTTGCCTAAGACATCTAATACTGTGAGTGATGAAGAAAGGCAGTGGGGTTTGGAGGGTTGATTGTCAAAAGGGGTTTTCCTCAGCCAAAACAACAAATGGCACAAAGCCTAGCATGGGAGCCCACACCTGTAATCCTAGTACTACGGAGGCTAAGATAGGAGGATTGCAGGTTCAAGGCCAGCCTCCGCAACTAGTGAGATCCTGTTTCAAAATAAAATAGGGCTGGGAGAATAACCCAAAGGCAGAATGCCCCTGAATTCAATTCCCAGTACCCAAATAAATAAATGAAGGGCACAGAGCACTTTCTGTGCGTCAGCTATGGTCATGAACATTTCTCCCACATCCTCTTCTCTAACCGTCACAACATAGCAGCAGCAGAAGTCATTAGCCTTGCTTTATGGATAAGCAACAGAGGCTTACAGAGATCAAGTAACTTGCCCCAAACAATCCAGGCGGGAAGTGGAAGCACCTACACTTGAACTCAGGCATTTCATCTCCAAAGGTAAGGCTGTTCATCTCCCAGAAGTGAGAAATTACATACCAGAGAACATTAGGGTAAATATCATTGTAAACTTTAGCCTAATTTTATGTGCTAAGTTGGGTACAATGAGCCCCCATTAAAGAATGATGGAGTCAGGCATCATGACACACACCTATAATCCCAGTACTTGAGAGGCTGAGACAGAAGGATTGCAGATTCTAGGCCGGTGTGCTGTAACTTAGCGAGACACTGTTTCAAAATAATAATTTTAAAAAAGGGTTGGGGTGTAGCTCAGAGGTAGAACAACCCAGGGTCCAGGGTTCTAGTCTCAGTAACATACATACACATACACACACACACACACACACACACACACACACACACACACACACAATGATGATGGGGAGAGAAGAAGAAAAGCCAGGCCAGAGGAAGAAAAAATGACTAAAGGTGCCTCCCAGAGGTCCTACAATGTCTGAGTAGAACTTAATCAAATCATAAATATGGTACTCAAATGTGGTATGCTCTCTTCTGCTACAACCCATTTTTTAAAATGTGAATTGGTTCATACATTACTAAATGTATGATGGAGGAATAACAATGTAAATGGAGGAATGAGAGAAGGACATGTATGTCTCACTGTTTTATACACTATTGTAAAATATTTCCCCAGCAATTATCATCAGCAGAACCCAGCAAACACTGACACACTTGAGTCACTTAATCATAGTACTGTACCCTCTGCCAGTCACCTGACTCCATGTCCCCCGGCTCAGGCTGTCCACACCAGCTGTCATGAGAGGAGCTCGCTGTCAGCTCTCCAATGGACTCCTTCATTTCATCTTCATCTTGTTCCCGTAACTGAGCAGCTTCAACTTCTTCTTTTACCTACTTCCTTCCATCAAACTACCTTCAGCTTTTGTTCAATGCTACATTTATTTTAAAATCTATTTATTAAATAGGAACTTAAAATATGTCTTTTAAAACTGGATTAGTATTCTTAATTATTTTATTAGTACCGTGCAATTATACATCATAGTGAGGTTCAATCTGATAAAAATATACATGCACCTAGTTCCTGGAATACTTCTCTTCATTTTTTATTTTTATTAAGCTTTTTAAAATTGTTTTTATTAATGCTTTGCATGTATAGTTCTATAACTTTTTTGTCTATTTCAAGCTTATTTTTCCCCCATAATATCAGTTATTTTTATTGTGTGGTCTTGCAGACTTAGGGTATCTTTAGGAGCATATATATTGTGTTGAAGCAAAAAAATTACATTTCATGTGACTATTATTGATTCATCCTATAATTCTTGATTCCAATGGTTTATTAAATACAATTTATTTTGACTGTATTGGTTATTGAACTAAATGGAATGAATTGCACATTTCCAAATAACATAGGAAAGATCATTTAAATAGCTTAATTGATGAAACTTAATCTAAACATAGGCTGATTCCAACTATTTCTTTGTTCTCAATGAACTTGCATTTGGCTCCAATCCTCAAGAGCTTTAACTTGTAAAATTAGTAAAACAATATAAATGTATGGGCCTAGAAAAAGAATGTTTTTTTCATTTCTTATTTGAGAATAGCAGGCTGACATGGTGGGGAGGGGAGCAGGAAATAAAATCCCATTAATTTATCATTTTTTATCTCTTTTGAACTATGTTTCCTTTATGAAAACCTGAAATTTATATTTGTCCTAGCTGTTTAGTTCTTCAAAAGAACATGCTAATATCTTGCTTTCTAGTTTCCCTATAAAGTCAGAATCATAACTCATTACAGATTCCAATGAATTCAGAGCAGTTGTAATCAGAAACTTCAAGGAAGAAGCATTCAGGGGATAGGGCCTGGGATTTGTGTTTCTGTGGTTACTTATGAAACTTATGGCAATTTTCATACTTAATTGGGCCATTGAATCCTGTCTGTGAAAAAAACAAAGTTCTGTTTACTGGGCATGTTCTCATATGTGGAATCTAGAAAAGTTAATTTTATATAAGTTAAGAGTAGAATGGTAGTTACCAGAGGCCAGGGAGAGTAGGGAGGAGAGGATAGGGAAAGGCTGGTCAATGGTTAGTTACAGTTACATAGGAGTAAGAAGTTCAGGTGTGCTACTCCACAGTAGGATAATTATAAAATAATGTACTATATATTTTAAAAAGCTAGAAGAATCCAGGTGCGGTGGTGTAATCCCAGTAGGTTTGAGGCCAGTCTCAGTAAGTTAGTGAGACCCTCAGCAACTTAGATACTATCTCAAAATAATATAAAATAAAATAAAAAGGGCTGAGGGTGTAACTTAGAGATAGAATGCCCCTGGTTTAATCCTTAGTACAAAAAAAAAAAAAAAAAAAACTAGAGAAAAGTATGTGAATATTAGATGATAAGTGTTTGAGAAGGTAGATATGCTTACCCTGATTTAAATATTATATAATGTATACATGTATGGAAACATCACATGGTACTCCAGAAATACTTACAATTTTCATATTTTTATGTACTGGTTTAAAAATAAACTTAAACCCAAAAAAGAGAAAGAATTTCAGGACTGATAGGTGCTGCGAGTGAAATAGGCAAGGCAGCATTACACAAAGTGCCTTGGAAGGCTGCTTCAATCATAGTGGATGGGGAAGGCCCCAGCGAGGCATGGGAGCAGAGTCTTGAATAATGAGCAGAAACATGTGAAAATCAGATGGAGAACTGGTTTAAAGACTTTAGGACCGGAAGGAGTTTAGTATGTTCAAGGGACAGGAAGAAAGAGAAATGGCCAAAATAAATGCTGAGGGGCCAGAGTGGTGAGAAGGGGCCAGATACATGATGCATGGGGCTTCACAGGAAATGAGGCAGTTCCTATTCCATTATACTCACAATGGAAGCCACTGAGGGGGAGGGGGGGATAGAGAGAGAGGAGCAACCTGGTAACACTTGAAGAGCTTCCTTGGTTTTCTTCACTTCCCACTCAGCCATAATGATCCCCTTTCTTTCCCACAAAATTCATACTTTTTTTCCTATGGTATTTTTCCCTCCACCTAAGCTATTATCATTAACAATTCCTCCCTCCCTGGCCAGTTCCAGCTCATCCTTTGGATCTCCAATTCCTCGCCAGCATCTGCATATCCCTTGAACCTTTCAGAATAAACATTATTGCCTGGGAGGAAACATTTCTCTCAAGCTGGACAGGCATCCCTCCTTTCTGCTTCCTAACTTTTGTATCATAACACTTACTATAACTTGTTGTGATTGTTGACTTTTTGCTATCTGCCTCTCTGGATCATCAGCTTTATGAAAACACACAATTCCCAGTCGATTCCTAGTTACCCAGCACTGGTGCAGAACCTTGATGTAAAGCAGGAGGTCAGCATACTTTTTTGAGCGAATGAAGGAGTTTTTGTAAGTAAAAGTGAATGTTGAGTGCTTATAGGGTAGACATGGCTTTATAGAAACAAGCACAGAGTTAGATGTGCTTAAAGGGTTTAAAAGAAAATAAATATACTATGCTCCTAAAACCCTTGAAAATGTCCTGGCACCTCTCCTGTTTGTATGATAGCATGGTTTCATACATATCTCAATCCCTCTGGTGTAGTCTTTTGAATGCATTTTCTTTCTTTCTTCCTTTCTCCCTTTCTTGGTACAAGGGATGAAACCCAGGTACATTATATGTCCAAGCTACACTCCCAGTCCTATTTTATTTTATTTTCCATTTTGATTTTATTTTTTATTTTTTTGCAGTTCTGGGGATTGAACCCAGGGAATTCTACCTCCTAGCTATACCCCCAGTCCTATTTTTTTTATTCTTTATTTTGAAACAGAGACTCACTAAGTTGCGGAGGGCTTCACTAAGTAGCTGAGGCTGTCCTCAAACCTGCAATCCTCCTATCTCAGCCTCCCAAGCACCGAAATTACAGGCATGTGCCACCACATCCAACTGTGAGTGCATTTTCATTTTGGCCACACATGTTTCTAGGGTACAACTGTGTTCTCCTTTTCTGTCACTTTTCTAATAATGTTCTTGATTGATAGTGCTCTTTCCTTGTTATTTATCTGCCTAGACTAGTGTCTTCTCTATTTTTTTTTTTTTTTTTTTTGTGTGTGTGGCATCTCAAGTTTTACATGCCGCCTCTTTGGCTCCTGAACTTCCACATCCACCTCTGTGCCATTTTGTATTCATCCAGCATAAGAAGAATGACTTGCAACAGAGGACATACACCACGTTATCCCACCATCCATGTGCAGAGACGATTGTAATTTAGTAGTCAGCTAATTCCTCATTATGCTGGGACTGATTACCCAGATGATAGAATACCTCAGTCTCCTCCTTCGTTCAGGGACTGCCTGTCTTCTGGCCACAGTGTTTCTGAATTTTTGCTAGATAATATGCAGAGATGAAGAGAGGAAGTGGAATACAAATTAATCAATTCTGATCATTTTGAGCAGCTCTCATGAAAAGATTTGATGGAAGACAAGGTTGAAATTATTGGCTCAATTGAGAATTATAAACTGTCCATGGGTGTAATTTACTCATGCTATTTCTGATCATAATTTAACTTAGATTAATTTAGAAAGAAAATGGGCAGAGATGGGGGGGGTCAAAAGTTATTGATAAATGAAGAAAGAAAAGAGAGAATAAATGTAAGATGGGGGTTATACTTCCATGCATCTCAGCCAAGGAATGAGAGAAAGAGAAGTCTACCCTGGTTTCAAACCATTTCTACTGACTATGACTCCTGGTAGGGAAACAGATCAAATCTTCTGACAAATAAATACCCATGTGACTGGATATTTAGCATGCTATAGACGAAAAAGCCAACAGGATGACTATCCAGTATGAACCATTTGGCTCTATAATGGCCTTCTTTCTTCAACAGGTATAAGCTTCTTTAAAGTCCCCAATCCCTATACACTCATACAAACAGACCAACCCACATACACAGAACTCCATGGCATACAATTAGTGCTTTCCTGATCCCAAAGGAACCTAGAGAATTGAATTCTTTCTTAAGGAAATCTACAAGGTAAACCTAATAGCACTATAAAATCTCAAGCACTTAAGTAAAGCAATAGCTGACTATTTCCTGTGAAGAACCCAGGGGAGGGAAGTTCTCATCCTTAAATCCCATGTAGCTAATGTGAAACCATCTGCATTTATGCAGGGTCATTCCTGCGTAGATTCAATCCTCCGTGTGCAATGTGCCCCTCAATAGAATGGCACTCATTAGCCAATGTACAAACACTTCTGTGAATATATTAAAAGGTTTAAGAGAAATTAGCCCTTATTTATAATTAGAAAATGTCCATGAAAATGTATTTTATTTCATGGACTTGTCTGAATACATTAAAATTAACAATGGAGTACTTTCTCACCTCCCAGTCAAACTTCCTCACAGAAGTGCACATCTTTACATTTCATGTGCTATCTTGTTCTTGTCAAAATCTTTTTGATGTGTTTTATGGAAGTAGATGTTTCTAGTGTTCTTTTTATATATGCAACATGGTGAATATTCATTCCTTCTAAGAAGATCTGCCTCATGGGAAGGTACTGAAGGGCGTGTTAATGTTCATATTTTGGTAATTATTATATTAGGGACCAAGGAAATTGTTTGATGGAAAGGGTCTTCCCAAAGGCATCAGGTTATCAGGTAAATATAGTACTCCTGGAGTAACTGACCCCTGAAGGACATTCTTTTTTTTTTCATTTTTTTTATTGGTGCATTGTAATCATACATATTTGTTAGGTACAAGCTGATAAATAAAGGCATACATGCACACATTTCTCATTTAACCGTTCCCCAATTCCCACCCCACTCCCTCCCCCTCCTTCCTTCTCAAGTTCAGTTTAGTGATTGACTTTGATATATTTGTGAAAGTACATCATGTGCATTAGGGTGTTTCCCTCCCTCTTTCCCTATCACCTTCATTTAAGTCACCTTCTTTGCTCATCTAAGGTTCCCTGAATGACATTCTAAGAAAACTTTGGGTCCCGGTATAGCACATGCCACTTTGTGGCAAAAGGAATCTGTCTGGCAAAACTACTATCATTAATATGGTTCCAAAAGAGCCAGTTTGTACCTGGTGGGATGTGTAGGGTGCTTGTTCCATGAGGCCTGTGCTGTACTCCTAGGGTCTATCAGGGACATCCAGAATTAGCCTACTTACCAAGCCCTAGGCAGGAGACCAAAATGCTGACAAAAAGGATAGAAAGAAAACCACAACAATGGCAAGGTAAAATTAATCTCTGCAAGATTTTAATGGTAAAAAAAAACAGGGTTTCTCTAAAGAAGGGACTACTGTTTTTGTGGTTTTGTGGCAGAATTATTAGAAGCTGGGAGGTGAGATTATGTCAAAAAGGTCACCATGGGATTGCCAGTGTGGTTGAGAATCTCACTGAGCAGGATAAGCTATGTATCAGTGTTGATGCCTCCTATCAATCATGTTATTCCTCTGAAAAGTGATGAGAAGAAAAGCAAGGCTCATCTTAATGGATGAAGCCAAGTTATCAAATACAAAGAATGGACTTGAAAATGGAGAGTTAATACAGCCAATTGGTTGAGAGGAAGGACCACCAGACTACCAGACTCCCAGTTTTGCCACTGTGTGATCTTGGGCAAGTTACTTAACCTACTGGGTCTCAGTTTCCTCATTCAAAAATGGGGACAATAAAAGTCACTTCTTTACCTTGTCATGAGGTTCAAATGTACTCATATTTAGAACAGCGCCTGATAGTGTTACATAAATATGAAAGTAGAGTTAACAAAGTATTTATTAAAAACAAGAACGCAAAACCAAACAAATAAAACTTCTATGGCATATACTATAAACTAAGTCTTATTCTAATGCCTTTACACATATTACACGGTAAAATTTTCATAATAACCCTATGAGGTAGGTTCTCTCAGCATTTCTGTTTTATAGGGGAGGAACTTGAGACACATAGGGCTAAGCAACTGTGGGAACCAGGATCTGATCACAACACTTGGTTCCAAAGTCTATGCTTTTAACTACTGTGCTAGACTTGATCTATGGTACTAAGAAGAGCTCTTAGTTATGATGTTTTAGTAAACAGAGATTGCTATAAGGTCTAACTCCTTAAGTTTTTATAGTTTTATTAGTGCATTGCAATTATATACCATAGTGATGCTCAAAGTGATGCAAACATACACACATACACACACAGCTCTGGGAGTAAGGGGAGGAAGGAAGGGGGAGTAGGGTGGGATATGGAGGGAGATACAACAGAACCTAATTTCTAACAAAATAAAATTTGAAAATAAGTCAAACCCTCTCAAAGCTTCCTGGCACTTTTTAGCCGATGAGGCCTTACTCATCAGACAGGGGTGGGGAAGAGAGAGAGAGGGAGAGAGAGAGGCAGGCAGTGTTTCTAAATTACTGGGGTGGTAGAAATTGGAACAAACCAGCCAATGCTCAAGTATCCTGCCTTGAGACTTGGTTGAGTGTGTAAATTGAGAATGGTGATACCCACAAACTTCAGGAGTTTGGGTACTATTGACATGGAATGAAATACTACATCTATGTCAGATACCATAGAATACAGCTTCAGTCTCCTTGTCCTTGAGGCTCTGATCTGATGTCTGGTCAGAAGACTCAGTGGGCTGCCTGCTGGACCACTGAGGACAGCGTCACTAATACAGGCAGTACTCCACAGCTTACTCCACAGCTGCTCCATGAACAGCACTCGACTGCCCAAAGGCCTGTCCAACGATAGCTCATGTTTCCATAGTTCCATCTCCACAATGGCCATGGCCAGCATGGCAGGGAGCCTCTTCAATGAAAGTGATGCTGGGGAGTGGGGGGATCTTCTCTTTAAAGGAATGATGCTGCTCTAAGATCTCTCAGTACCCCTTAGAAGGAGCCATATTTTTCAGCATTCTTGGCTTTGACAAAGTCCATCAAGGCCAGATTCTCTTCAATAGCCAGGGCTCTTTAACTGCAGATAGGACTAAATGAGTCTTAGCTTTCCTGATAAAGTCATCTGTAAGCACCTAACACTACCCACCCCCCACTCCCCACCCTGGGTATAGAGAGGAAACATATCGACTCAGCCTTCTCTATATTACTGGAAGGAAGCCACAGGCACTGCATTCTAGGGACATAGCAGAGGGTTACTTGCTCTAGGAACTGTGCAGAGAATGCCTCAGTTAAACTTGAAGCACCTAATGCTGTCCCGCCCTGGGTATAGAGAGGAAACATATCGACTCAGCCTTCTCTATATTACTGGAAGGAAGCCACAGGCACTGCATTCTAGGGACATAGCAGAGGGTTACTTGCTCTAGGAACTGTGCAGAGAATGCCTCAGTTAAACTTGAAGCACCTAATGCTGTATTTGTTTCTTTTTGCTTTGTTCTTTCAAATGCATACTACTTTAAGATAATTATAAACACAGAAATTTTAAGTTATTCAAGGATAACTTCAAAAAATTGGAGAGGAATATAGATCTGTATTTATATATTCCCAGGGTGACATATACAGTCCAGATAATAAGACCTTAAAAAGGTTAGTAGTTGAAACAACTGTTCTGAGAGCAAGGTTTCATAAGAGACTGTCATGCAGGAAAAAGTGACTATTATTAGTTTAGTCAATGTAAGCTAGAGAATCAAGGATTTTTAAACTGTATAAACAAATGAAATGTTGAACCTTTCAATGTTTCAAGGTCTCTATACTGACAAAAATGTTCACAACATGCCTGGAGCTATAGTCTTGCAACTGCTTTAAGAAAAGACTACTAAATCTACTTCCTAATTGGCTGAGATGCAGCTGTAGAAATTCAGGTGTTCAGAAGATAGTAGAAATGATTCATTTGAAAACTCATACCTAAACCTATTGTAAACTGGTACCTCAATCTAATATTATAGAACACTTTACATAGAGGGTCCTGTCTAGATCATTTTTTTAAAAATCTGTCATTAAGTATCACACAGAAACAGACTAAACTTAGAACTCTGGCCAAATGCTGTCTTGTAAAATATGGCTACAAGAATAATCTTTCTTTGGCTACATTTCCCAAAGAACTATAAACAAAATAAAAAACAACTACAACAAAGCAACTATGCTATTATTATGATACCACCTAACCTCTTGTCAGAAACATGCTAGCAACCTGACCCTACTGAGTTGTTGGTGAGAAGCAACAGGCAAGTTAAATCATTCATTTCATTTCATGGGTAGCCTATCCAGGGGGCATTCATGCAACTGTCCAATGACAGGTTACCTTTTCTTTTCTTTTCTCTTTCAAGTTTCTGTAGTAGTATTCTTTAAATTATTTTCTGCTGGCTGGAATTTCAAATCATAACACTTGGAAAAATAACCTCAACATGTATATAACCATTTAAAATGAGGGTACTGTTGGAAGCAGGCACATTTTCTATATCTTTAGAAAGAAAATTCCATCCTCTTTGATAACTGTTGCTGTTTGAGGTTGTTTGCATCTAACCACACTTTAGGAGGGAAACAAGCTGAAATATTTCATGTGTGCCACATAAAATACTGTATGGAGTTTCATAGTTTCACCAAATTTTAAAACTACTAGTCTACATAATAGGAAGAAAATACTTAAGGAGGGAAAAGACTGTGGAACCAATGGTCTGTAAAGCCTCGGGCACCTGAAGCTTTTTGCTGAAGGGGTGACACACTCAGGTAGATTGTGCCCTTTGATTGGTTAATAGTTGGAACAACTGATCTTCAGCTCCACAAACGTTGCCATGCAAGCACAGAAAGGGCAAAACTAGTATGTGAACATGGTGCTACGATCCAGGCATGATGGTACACCTGCATTCCAGCACCTCAGAGGCTGAGACAGGAGGACTGCAGGTTTGAGGACAGCCTCAGCAAGTAGTGAGACTTTCATCAACCTAATAAGACCTTGTTTCAAAATAAAAAGTAAAATAGGACTGGGAGTATAGCTTGGAGGTAAAATGCCCCTGGGTTCAATCTCCAGTACCATATGTGCACACACATGCACACACACACACACACACACACATACACACAAACATGGTTCTATGTGAACATGCCTGCTGTTTTACCAGGCCTCAAAGCACAAACTCATCTATAAAAATATTTTATCTCTAAAAATTTTTTGTTGTGTTTAATTCAAATATGTATGTAAGCGGGTGTGGGTGTGTATATATATACATAAATTGCATATAAATTGAATCTCAGTATAAAAAAGAAAAAGAAAATGGTTGACTAAATCATGGTGAACAATTTATTATGCCATTAATAAAAATCATTTTTATAATTTTTTGTTGTTGTTGTTGCTGGGGATTGAATCCAGGGACATTTTACTTCTCAGCTACATTCCATTCCCTTTTTTATTCTGAAACAGGGTCTCGAAGTTGTTGAAGGTCTTTCTAAATTGCTGAGGCTGGCCTTATACCTGTAATCCTCCTGTCTCAGCCTTCCAAGTACTGGGATTACAGTCATTTGCCACCACAACCAGTATTTTCATGATTATTAAGTGATACAGGAAGCAAGTAAAATGGAAGATATAAAACTTTATATTTTTTTATATTTTATGTTTTAATTTTGAAATAAATATATGTACATGTAAAAATATAAGCATGAAATACATTAATATCTCAAGATTATTCATCTCTTAGAAGTAAGATCATAAATGTATTCTCTTACTTTTCTGAATTTTTCAATTTTCAGTGAAGGTGTTATGCTTGTCAGCTGGATAGATTTCTATGTGGGGGGTGGGATATTCAAATATAAAACTACTTGTATTTGTAGCTGAAAGAGTACACAATTTCAAACACAGAATTTGTAGTCAGTAAGCTTCATTGCTAAAAATAATGTCACCTGAAATAGAACTATCTACTTAAATTCCAAGTTAATACCTGATAACACATAGAAACCTGAAGAAGTCAATTATACGAAGTTTTTCTAGATCTAAACTAATAGAGAAATTGTAATGAAGAAAAGGCCATGAAGGTTTCATTCTGGTATTACCAGATATAAAAATACTGTTTTAAACTTTCAAACACTCACATTTGTCTTTAGTTCAAGGCTATTCTTAAAGGAATCCTTAAACAAAGTAGTTTTCATCTGTTCAAGTGCCATTCTTTCACAATTGAAAGCTCTGAAGAATAAAATGCTCTGTTTTACTATGTCGATTACCCTTCTTCATTTGGAAAGCAAAGTAGTAAATGTTGAGTAGAAGTAAGAGAGAAGTACAGCCAGAGACAAAAGCCTCTCAGTTTTCTCCTATGGAAAAAATATGGGAGCTTCTCTTGAACAGAAAAGCTGTTTCTCCTTATTAGTGTGGCATACCCAACCAGTATATTCTGGTCCTCTCACATTCCCAAGAAAAACAAAGTCAACTTGTGGTTAAAATAAATGTTTTTAAATGTGCATATAAAAATACCCTTGAGGCTGGCACACCTATAATCCCAGTAGTTGGGAGGCTGAGACAAGAGGATCACAGGTTTGAGGACAGCCTCAGCAAGCAGTGAGACGCTTCAACCTAGTGAGACCCTGTTTCCAAATAAGAAATAAAATCGGGCTGGTAGTGTAGCTCAAAGGTAGAATGCCTCTGGGTTCAACCCCGAGTGCCACAAAAAAATAAAAATAAAAAATAAAACTAAACAAAAAAACACCCTTGAGAAAATAACTTTTTGAGGAAATGAGAAAAGAATTTATAAACTTCAATCAGAGTTAAAAGATCATTCTTGGGCTGTAGCAGTACCTCAGTGATAAAGTGCTTGTCTAGCATGAACAAAGTTCTGGGTTCAATCCCCAGTACCACAAATCAACCAAACAACAGCAATATTGACAAAAAATTCTCTGGTCAATAATAAATCATCCATTTTATATAAAATAATAAACAGAGACTGGAATGTGTATAAGTTACCTTTAGTCTATCCCTGTGTGTTAATGAATAGCACACTCTTCAATAATTCACACTCCAGGGTAATTAGCACCTGAAGATCATAAGCAAGAGTCTACACTCCAGAGATGGCCAGGTCATGTTCCTCAAATATCACCACTATGTCTGCACTACAGGATGAGTTAATTGGCTTAACTAATGCTAAAAATAAGTTTTCTTTGTTTAAAAAAAAAAGTGAGTGGTATGGAAGAGGAGTGGATTCCCAGCAAGATTATATAGGTCTCTGTCCCTTCTGTAAATAAGAACCGAGCAGCCCAGTAGTCCTCCAGGTCTAAAACTTCTTTTAGCTATAGGCTCCCTTAATATAGCACACTATCACCTAAGGAAAAGAGGAGGTTTCCTGATTCTGCCTCTATACTGCTGCATCTTATCTGGAGTAAAGCTTTCATTAAAACTATTGGGAGCCCAGTGTGGTGGTGCATGCTTGTAATCCTAGTTCTTGGGAGGCTGAGACAGAAGGATTGTAGATTTGAGGCCAACCTCAACAATTTAGCTCCTACTTCAAATCGCAAAATAAAAAGAGCTGGGGGTGTAGTTCAGAGGTAGAATGCCCCTGGGTTCAATCCCCAATACCATACACACACACACACACACACACACACACACACACACACACACTATTGAGTTCCTAAATGTGCAAAGAGTAGAAATAGACATGTTGTAGACTGATTTTACCTTTTCATGCTAACAAATGGGTGGCAGAATTCAGAGGATGGCTTGCTTTCATTTTTAATATGGGGAAAAAGTACTTTATCTTCCACTTAACCTTAATTTCTGGAAAGTTCTAATATTTAACAAAAAAAGTCTAAACATTTAAAAATTCAGCTTAAGGGTCACCTTCTTAGTCAAGGCTGTTTTCTTTTTTCTTCAAACTGAAGAGACCATTTCTTCACTTATTCTAACTGTATCTGGTGTCATTCTATCATACTACCAAAAGAATGATTTTTTTGGACTGTCTTCCCCACTGATTGTGTTTCTTGGAAGTTTAGAGCAGGGAACATGTAAGCTTCATCCCTGCAATTTAACAAGATAGTACTTGTTAAAATTTGTAATTTGGTTTTTTTTTTAATTTTTTTTTATTGTAGTAATTTGTGCAATATAGCATACATCTTTGTTAAGTACAAGTTGTTAACAACATATTTGCACACAATTCTCATTGACCCCTTCCCCAATTCCCACCCTGTTGCCTCCCCCTCAGGTTCACTTCAGTGAGTGACCTTGATATGATTGTGTAAGTACATCATGTGTCTTAGGGTGTCCCTCTGCCCCATGCATCCACTAATTTGTAACTATGATTTTTTTTTTTTATACTGGGGATTGAACCCAGGAGTGTTCTACCTCCGAGCTACATTCCTAGCCATTTTTATTTTTATTTTTATTTTGAAGAAGGGTCTTGCTAAGTTGCTGCGATCCTCCTGTCTCAGTTACCCATCCTGTCTCAGCTTCCCAAGTACTGTGATTACATGTTTATGCTACCAGTTCTGACTTTGTAGCTGTGAATTTGACATTTGCTTTATGTTAAAAGAAAAAATGTAGTAAGGACTTAACATCACTAGACATTCCTGGGCATGCCTCAAATTCTTTCCTTTGGGCCTTTTTCTCATCAGCCCACTATTCCATACTGTGAACTTCTCAGGCATCCTGCATCCCTGTGCAGCTGTCAAAGGAGCCCACCTCAGTAGGCATGCCTGACAATTCCTTTATCAGGCCACATTTGGAAACCGTAAGTAGTAACTAAATAAATATATAAGTGCAACTCTTCTGAGCTATGACAGCCCCACAAGCCATTTTTCCCCCATGGGGAAAAATCGGTTGGTAGCAGTATTAATAAGAAAGATGCAGTTATTTGGGACAACTTGAGAGCGATCAAGCCTGCCACTCATATACATTTCCCATACTATACTTCTTCCCTAGAATCTAGTTTTAAACTAACAGCTCCAACAAGACCCCACAAATTGAAAAGTTTCTTGAGCCCATGAATATGAACATTCTAAACCAAAAATAATTTTGAGGAATACTGCTGAGAAAGCTGCAGAGCTAGAGAATGAACCCTGTTTCTAGAATAGGATGTCTTATGTTATATAAGCTTTATTCTATAAATAAGTTTGGCAAAAATGTCATTCTGCATTATTTTTGCTACAATATGTGTTATTCTGAGTATCTGTTATAGTGGTAGTTTGCAGGTCCACTATATTGAACTTACCTATTGACAGTTACAAAAAAGAAAATAATCTTAATACCAAAAAAAGTTTAAAAGTAAAGATCTAGTTTGATGGTTATACATGCAGTCTTATTTTAAAACTAATAAATTATTTTAATTTTAAGATACTGAAAATAAATCTTGTTCAAAGTCTTTGACTTGTTTTTCATTTATTGTTCTGCTAGACTAAAAAAGGAAACCTAACATTTTCTAACTGATGGACAGCAGTGAATTCCTTTTTACTAAAACTCCCACACTCAAAACTTCTTGGCAGTTTTTAAGGCAGCACTGGGTTAGAAAGATGAGAATATGTCAACTTTACTGAGATGAACATCTGGCTTCAGAGTCATCGAATGAAGGCAAAAATGTAGGAGTTAAAAAAAAAATATTTAGTCATATAAAAGTTTCCCAGTGCAGAAACCTAATAGAGAGTCAGAAGCTTTGAGATATTTAAATAACCTATTTAATATATCAATTTAACATGAAAGGTAAAGTTGAAATTGGATGGGTATTTTCACATATGTGAGTAAATATGAGCCTTAAAGAAAATTGCTTTAAACAAAATATAGGAAATAGAAGACATCAAACAATTCAGGATGTCTTCAAAAAACTATTTCACACATATCACATATATTGGAAGGGACACTGGGAACATGAATAGAGATAGCCTCTTAGAATATGTTCATTATCATTTGCTTTTGTTTTAAGTTAGTGAATGATTATATTCTTTTTGCTTAACATTACTATTACCACCAGAGATATTTTTTTCAATGTGAAAATAAACTAAAACAGAGTAAAGCAAAATTATTTTGTTTCTTCCATATCTTAGAAAGCTGTAGGACAGTGAGTTTCAATGTCTCATGTATAAAATAACTACTTCAATAAAAGGATCTTATTGAGAGAGCCAAAGGTGGAACCAAAGAGATTTCCTTTTAAATATGCCCAGCAGAGGATACAAACACAGGACTATAAGAACCAACAGTTGAAACATGCTACCCAAAGAATTGTGACAGCACCTACTCTCCTTCCCAGTAAAATTCAGCTGTAAGAAGTAGCATACTGGAAAATACTTAACAACTGGCTGTTGGCAGGATAGAATGAGGCTGATTTGTAGTGTCTGCCTATTTCTTTAGTATAAATTCTCCCATGATGGCCAATTTGAAACTACCAGTGTGAAATTACTGAACATGGGTTAGAAAGAGGTGCTCAGTAACAGGTCCTTATGTCTATCCTATACAACAGTAAAGTATAGTAAGATAATTATAAAATGACATCTTGAAGATTTGTTACCTACGTTTAATTATACTTTATTTGTAAAGTTATAAAATTTAGCTTTTAATCATGTTATAATGACTGTATTTTAACAACCACTAAAAAAATTCCTGCAAATTTATTAATCAGCTCCTACACACCACAACAAGTCCCAGCACACACAGGCTATGAGATTCATTTTATTTTGTCTAACTTGTATCAGTTTGCTACAAAAGTAGTAAATCAAGGGAGCAATTCTTTATTATTTTATAGTCATTAAATAAAACTAAGTTATTACTGTATATGCAGTGATTAAAAAGAATTGTCATTTAGCTCAAAATGGTGTCACATGCCTATAATCCCAGTACTTAGGAGGCTGAGACAGGAGAATCATAGGTTCACAGCCAGCCTCAAAAACTTAGTGATGCCCTCTACAACATAATGAGATGCTGTTTCAAAATAAAAAATAAAACAGAGCTGTGGGTATAGCTCAGAAGTAGAATGACCCTGAGTTGAATCTCCAGTACCAAAAAAAAAAAAAGAAAGAATTGTCTTTTTATTCACATTTTTTCCATGCCAAAAAGATACTGTACGTTACTACAAATTAATCATACGTCATAATGGAGGCAAGGCAAATTTGAGTCAGCAGGGTAGTGATTCAGAATGAGGCATGGTGGGGGACTAAGATATTTCTTAATAATGATCAGTTTTGGTGATGTGCTAAGGCAAGTAGCTAGTTCCTAAACTCTAAACAGTATATGTAGCGAATATTCTACAACACACATAAATTGACATTTCTAGTAATAGTCAGATGGTTTATCTAGTGCTTTCCAACTTCTCCCATTAGCACAGAAACACTGTTTAAGAGGTAGATTATCACCTGTCAGGGCCCTAACATACCAGAGAACATTTTACCAGAGATTAATTCAATGTTCCTCATGTCATTTAAAAACATTAAGATTTCCTCCTTTTCTATGCCAAGATACTACTCATTAGCCATTCATGGGTCATGGTGTAATAATAATTACTATTGCTCTTCCCATGATAAGGAAAAAAAAGGAAAAGTAAAAAACCCCAGGGAGTTGTCTAATCCAGGAGTTAGAAGTAGATTTGGGCTTTGAAGCTGATTTTTAAAAGACATATACTAGCTATAAAAGAAATCCACAAAATGTCTATTTCATGCAAGCTTTTAGCATGAGTACCATCAATAACATATCTTCTAATGCTAATTAAGTATAAACATTTTATCTTTCTATCTTTTATACTGTATTTAAACTTATCGTCTATAGTGGAGTTGTTTAGGTGGCTGACCTGGCAAAGACTCTCTTGAGGAAGTGCTGAGATATCCTTGTTCCTTTCCCACTTCATTATAATCTAAGGGTCTCAAACCAAAGCTTTAAAAACAAGGTTGATCCAAATTGGAATTCAGGAAATTAAGTGTACTGTTCAATTCTTGTAATTGAATTAGAAGCTGACTCTTGAGGTTATTTCTCCATATACTGAAAACAAAAAGTTTTGTGATTTAAAAAAAAAAAAAAGCATTATGGTTTGTACTGACACTAAAATGATATTTGAGAATTCATTACTGATAATAAATAGGTATAACTTAAGAAAAAACATTTTTTTCAATATCTCTATACCTTTGTAAATGTTCTAGAATAAATCCCACATATAAAGCAGGAGGTAAAATTTCAGACTCCTGTTGATTCTATGGTTCGAAGCCCTTCCCCCTCTAATTTCAGGACTCATTAAGTGCACAACTCTGCCTGCTCCTTCACTGTTCTCCCTACTCCCTTCCCAGGGTGCCAGTTCAACTCTGTTCCATTTCTACCCTGGCTTGCTCATAATTAGAAGTCAATTCCTGAAAAATTATCACCTGACAAAAATCTATAAGTCCTTCCTGGCAAACTTATCTGTAATTAAATGAGAGACTTTTTACTTAACTAAACAATTAGCAGAAGAGGGCAACTTCCCTGAGCCCCTCTACTTCCTTACAGCACAGGGTCAGACCACTGGCCTTTTTTCTAGGAGTCCTTGCCTCTCTCTCAGTATTTGCATTGTCTGAGCCCTGAGTTCAGAAGATGCTTAAGAGCAATTCCTCTAGCGTAGGCTGATTAACTACTGAGGTAGGCTTTTCATTATGGGACTAATTGAGAAATGCCTAAAGACCTTTAAGGAAATGGGGAATATGTTAGAAGTTAAGATTTTATATTTGTGTAGCATTCATTAATCTTGAAAATTTTAAGCATACTTATCGATGGCTTTATAAGAACTCACAGATTACTGAAAAGGCTTTTAGTTATGTATACCATATTTTACATTAGTATGAGCCAAGGCTAAAATTCTGTATATTTTACAGAGTAAATTATTTGATCTTGTCTTATTAAAAATCATTCACTTATTAAATTGGCAGTTGAAAAATTGGGCTCCTATTTTTTCTCCAATGGTAAAAAATAAAGTAGTGAATTTTAATTGGCTATTATGGTATGACATTTGGTTGTCAATAATAGCAAATATTCAATAATAATTCAATATATTATTTCTAATATAAAGATATTTTATATTTCATTCCCAAAGAAACTATGCACAGAATATGTTCCCAAAATGGACTAAAATATTCATTTTCCTACATTCAAATATAATTTAGGCAAGATATAAATGGAACTTATCTGACAACATGTTATGAATTGTCAAAAATCTTCATCCAAAATAAAACAGATTCATATAAAATATTAACAATAGCCTGTGCCTGAAATAAAACTTTAAAGAGATAATTATAAAGGAAGTCATCCTATCTAATTATACCTATTTTAATAACAAAAAGTACACATAAAGTTTCATTATAATTATGTACCTAAGATGATATGCTATATAGCCTTTAAGCTTCTTTGAAAAATTAATAGGCAATAGAAATCAAATTCTCTTTTCCAATAAAGGAATACGATCAATTAATTTAAGCTCTCTTCCCTTTTGAATATGAAGTAGGAGGAGGATTAGCTTGCCATCCTGGCTTCTTGTGGATATAAGAAATGAGACCTCAAGATAACTTAGCCACTAGCTCGGTCATCTCTGCAGGCACCTAGAACTGGGTGGTTCAGTTTGAGGCAGTGAGATTAAGACTCCTTGGTCATCGACAGCCTTTATATCCAGCTGTACAGCTAGGCATGGTGGCATATGCCTGTAATCCCAGTACTTGGGAGGCTGAGACAGGAGGCTGAGGCAGGTTCAAGGACAGCTTCAGCAACATAGTGAGACCCTGTTTCAAAACAAAAAATGAAAAGGGCTGGGGGAGTAGCTCAGAGGTAGACTGTTCCTGGGTTCAACACACACACACACACACACACACACACACACACACACACACACGTGTACCAAAAAAAGATGCTGAGGTATTTACTCAATGTATGATTGCAAACACATTTTATAAATATTTGGCAGTCAGCATACAAGCCCAGTCCTCAGGAAGATTGTCAAAGAGAGATAATATACATGGCTATTTTGAATTAGAATTAACAGAAGGGAAAAAAATCAACCAACAGGGTAAGAATCTAAGCTGCTATACAATTCTAATAGTTTGAGGAAGCCTTAATTTAGTGTTGCCAGTTTGATGGCTTCCTTTCCTGACAATATGGTATTTGGTTAAATGTGATAATGCAACCTTATGGGGAAGGAGGCGGTATGAAGAGACACCTGGATAAGCCATATTAGTCAGTTCTTCTCAAAACTTCTTTTAAAAATTGTTTTGGATGGTTCACAAAGCAATTTGGCATAGTGTTCTTTTTAGGCAATGATTGTTTGCATATATTCAGTCTCTTAAATTATATATACAAAAGAAAGTTTTGTTTATACCGATTATAAACCCAAAGTTCAACCTAATACTTAATAGGTACTCACCAGGTGCTAAGCACTCAGCTAGGTATCTCAGGATGAACTGGCTTAGAGCATGAGACCCTTCAGAAATTCCTAGCTTACAGTTCAATTAAATCTCCAGTTATGTGGAAAACTACACCTTGGCTTAGATAGAGAAAATGGTTAAGGCATGTTTTCAAGAGTAAAGGGAGTTATGGCCTCCTTGGAATAAAAATAAAGAGGTCTTTTTATTTTTTAAAGAGGCTCAATGATAGATCAGAAAAGATTCTAAAAATGAAGCTCCAGAAAGGGCCATAGAAGAAAATAAAATATGTAAAGTTCAGTATGTATGGTGAGGTAATGGAAGAGAAATAAATATAGAATAATTGTGATTTTTTCCCCCCTTGGGAGGATATGAGCTGGAGATGTGAGTTCCTGAACACACTAAGGTTGGAGCAGGAACAGAGAATCTGGGAGGTGTACATGGTGACAAGGTTTCTTGTTCTCTATCTTGGGTCTAAAAAGCTTAAATTTAGCTATTAGGGAACATACAGAACAAGGAAGCACATTACAGGCTAATACTCTGTGTTCTGTGACTTTGGAGCCCCAACCCCTATGGCTAGAGATTAAAGCCCCATACCAATAATATCTCTGCTAAGTTTTGTAATGGTTTTATCATCATCTTCAACTGCAATGAGGAAAACAGAAGGTCAGTAAAAGTGATTTTCTTGTTTGAGATCACACACTGGTTCCTAGGTCACAATTCAAGTAATTGTATTTTCCAGTTCAAGCAGATGTTCTTTTTATTACAATATGATTAGATAGTATCAGTAAATGACATCGAATGTTGAAATGTTTACATGCTTTAAAAAATGGAAGAAAATCCAAGAGTATGATAGCTAGAGCAAACATGTTAAAAATTTTACTACTGTTATATATAGGCATTCTTAGTCAATGGAACACATGATATTTGAAAACAGCATTTTCACAATAATTTACTGTATAGAGTACTTTGAAAAATCCTAAACAAGTAATTAAAAGAGGTTTCAGTGCATCTCAAATTGTACTTTCAACTCAAGAAGAGGATGAATATTTAGAATTTTAAGAAAAGGCAGAATGTGTGTAAATATGGAGAAGCAAGATCTCTGAGGAGCCAGAAATCTACAGAGGAGTCACCATACAATGGCACCACTGTCTTGTTGTGTGGAGGAATGAGAACGGCATGACCTTGAGCTTATTCTCTTCACTCCCCTGGAGCCTCTGTCCTTCCATTAAAAAGAGATGTTGGACTGGCACATCACCAAGTTCATACAGCTATTTAAAATTCAGTACTATTAAATCAATTCATTCTGTAAGTCTTTTCTAGCACAAATAAACATTTTCTTCAGAAGGAGTATAGCAAGTCACAAACCCAACAATAAAATAATTACTCTCAAATGTGCTTTTCTCTTAATGACTTACTTCTAGGTAACAAGAATTAAAGAAGCAATATTCCCTTTCAGCGATATAATTCCTAAACCCTTTCAGAGTTACAATTGATGAATTAAATGTTTGATAGCAAAACATATGGGTTTTGGAAAGCACATAGAAAGATCTTATTCAACAATGGAAGTATTGTTTTAAACCTCTTTATGTATTTAAATGCACAAACTGAGAACTCATGACATGAAAAAACTCTTTGCCTGTGTTCAAATCTTTCGAAAATCATGTCATTCTTGCATCTTCTTGCAGTATCCTTCCTCACACTAAACAGCACCTCCTTGTTCTCTCTTCCACCACATTCAATCTATAGTCAAGACCTTTCATATTCTAAATAACTCTTGATTCTATCTCCATCTACCACAAAGCCATCATCTCTGAACTGGGCTTGCAGCCCAGGCCACTTAAAGGATCTGCCAACATTTACATTTACTTTATTTCCTTCTAATCTGTTTTCTGTGCTTTCACCAGAGTGATCCTTTAAAAATGTAAATCTGATCACAGCTTATCCCTGTTTCAAACTCTTCAAAAGTTTATCATTGTTCTAGAATAAAAGAAAACCCCTCCACAAGGCCTCTAATCCACAGAGTAGGCCTTATACTTGGGTGCTTGCTGAAATCACTCAGAAAGCTTTTTATTAAAAAAAAAAAATAAAAATAAAAAACAATGCTTTCCCCACCCATGGAAACTTTGATGTTATTGGGCTGGGTAGAGTAGGGCAATCAAATTTTTACAACGTTCTGCTTGCAGCTCTCCTGTGCCACCAGGGATGAGAACCAGTACTCTAAAGCAGCAATATCCGATATGGTAGCTACTTACCAAAGAACTTATAATCTTGGATGTAAATTTTAAAGTTATAATTCCAGGATAAATCGGTCATGGTGGCACACGCTTCTAATCCCAGAACTTGGACAGCTGGTACAGGAGGGTTGCAGGTTCGCACCAGTCTCAGCAACTTAGTGAGGCCCCCTGCAACTTAGTGAGACCCTATTTCAAAATAAAAAATTAAATAAGGCCGAGGATGTATCTCAGAGGTAGAATGTCCCTGAGTTCAATCCCCAGTACCACATACACAGTCCCTATTTAACCTGGAATAAATTATTTTCTTTTCTTCCCTTCTTTTGATTTTGCTACTTTGCTCAATGGAAGAGAAACTTTATTGTGGAGGGGCCTTATTTGACATTTTGGGGTGAAGGTTATTGATATGGCCACACTTCTTCCAGGGGCAGTTGATGACACTGGGTACAGGTGAGCTGAACACTTCTGGCAGATCATCTTGCTGAGTTGCATTCTGGGGTGAGCTGGTGGAGGGAAGGCTTGACGATGCCACCTTGCAAGCAAAGCACCAAATGCAGAGTGGACTGTCCGGATGTTGGAGTTGGAAATAGCATGGATAGCATATTAGTTACTGCCGGACAGGTAGGATGACCAACTTGTCTTGGATTATGGCTTTCACATTCTGAATGGTGTCACTGGGCTCAAACTCGAGGGTGATGTTCTTGCTCATGAGGGTTTTCACATCGATCTCTATGTCTATGTCAGCCACACAGCCTTTGAGCCTTTGCCACCAACCCACTTAGCCACCTTATTTGGTCTTCCCTCTTAGTACCATTTTATTAGGGATTAATTTTCCCAACACATGATATTGAGGGGCACATTCAAACTATTATGAGTCATAGCCGGGCATGGTGGTGCACGCTTGTAATCCCAGCATTCGAGAGGCTGAGACCGGAGGATCCGGGTTTGAGGCCAGCCTCAGCTACCTAATGAGGCACTTCACAACTTAGTGAGACTCAGTTTCAAAATAAAGAATAAAAAATAGGGCTGGGGGTGTAGCTTGGAGGTAAAATGCCCCTGAGTTCAATCCCCAGTACTGCAAAAAAAAAAAGAAAAGAAAAGAAAAAAAAGAACAAACTATTATGAGTCATAAAACATTTTAAATACAATGCTAAGAACATTTGTAAAGTATTTTCTAAAATATTACATTAGAAGTTACCTTTAAAGATTAATTTTAATTTGTCCTTAACTTCATTCTTTTTAGAGGAATATATTTAGTATGATAAGTAAATTTTGGTGTTAAAATTACAGCAGGTACTGATAGAAATCAGAATGTCAACTATCTCACAGGTTCTTTTTACAAGAGTTATTGTTAAAAATGAGTGTTTTAACCAGAAAATATATTTAAAATAGGGCTCATTGTATTTAAATTTTGCATATATAACCTTCTATTATCAGCACTTTTAATTATTATTTTTTTATTGGTACATTGTAATCATACGTCTTGATGAAGTTCAGGGTGATAGAAGCATACTGGCACTGAGTACTCATTGAGCTTCCCCCAGGTCCTACCCCACTCCCTTCCCTCTCCACCTTCCCATGCTCAACACAGTGATTAGTTTTGATAAGTTTGTATATATACATCATGTCCATTGAAGTATTTCCCTCTTCAAGTCTTTCTCTCCCCTTCTGCCTTCCTCAGTTAGGTCCCCTCCTTCACTCCACTAGGGTTTCTCTTCCTTTGTCTGGAGTCTCTCCTCTGTCCCAATTTCTCCTTAGCTTCTGCTGGGAGAAAACAGGAGCTGGGAGAACAGCTCTGCTGTTATGTTTGGAGAATATCCAACCTTTCACTTTTTGTGACTGACTAATCTCACTTAGCATAATATTCTCTATTTCTGTCCATTTTTCTGCAAATGACATAATTTTTTCTTCTTTATGGATGAGTAGAATTCCATTGTGTATATATCCTATAATTTTGTAATCCATTCATCTGTTGGTGGACATCTTGGCTAGTTCCATAGTTTGGCAATTGTGAATTGTGCAGTTATAAACATAGATATGCAGGCATTACTTTGATACTTTGGTTTTCATTCTTTCGGATAGACACCCAGGAGTGGTATAGCTGGATCATATGGTAGGTTCATTCCCATTCTTCTGAGGATCCTCTACACTGTTTTCCAAAGTAGTTGCACTCATTTGCAATCCCACCAACAGTGTATCAGAGTTCCTACTACTCCACATCCTCACCAGCATTTATTACTGTTTGTGTTTTTGATGATTGCCATTCTAATTGGGGTTAGGTGAAATCTCAGGGTAGTTTTGATTTGCATCTTTCTGATTACTAATGATGTTAAACATTTTTTCATATATTTATTTATTTGCCATTTGTATTTCTTCTCTTGTGAAGTGTCTATTTAGTTCACCTGCTCATTTTTTTTATGGGATTGTTTTTGGCAGTGTCTTGAGTTCCTTGTATATTCTAGATATCATCAAAATGACCATCCTTCTGAAAGCAATCTACATTTTCAATGCAATCCCTATTAAAATACCATAGTCATTCTTCACAGATATAGAAAAATCAATCTTTAAGTTCATCTGGACAACAAAAGATCCAGAAGAGACAAAATAGTTCTGAGCAATAAGAACAATGCAGGAGCTGGGTGTGGTGGCGCATTCTTGTAATCCCAGCATTTGGGAGGCTGAGACCAGAGAATCCGGGTTCACGGCCAGCCTCAGTTTCCTAGTGAGGCACTCCACAACTTAGTGAGACCCTATCTCAAAATAAAGAATAAAAAATGGGGCTGGGGGTATAGCTCAGAGGTAGAATGCCTCTGAGTTCAATCCCCAATACCCAAAAAAAAAAAAAAAAAGAACAATGCAGGAGGCATCACAATACCTGACTTCAATCTATGCTACTGAGCCATATTAATAAAAACAGCATAATATTGGTGTAAAAACAGACACATAGACCAAAGGAACAGAATAGAAGATTCAGAAACAAATACATACAACTGATATAGCCAATTGATTTTTGACAAAGGGGCCAAAAACATACACTGGAAAAAAGATGGCGTCTTTAACAAATGGTGTTGGCAAAACTGGTTATCCATATGCAGAAACTGGAGATAAATCCTACTTTCTCATCCTGCACAAGAGAGTCAATTCAAGATGGATCAAAGACCTGGAAATTAGACTAGAGACTTTGCAGTTATTTGAAAGGGCATAGGACCAACACTCAAACATGTAGGCATGGGTAAACACTTCCTCAACAAGACCCCAAAGGCACAAGAAATTAAAATGAGGCTTAATACATGGGATTGCATTAAACTGAAGAGCTCCTGTGCAGCAATGGAAACTATCAAGAACCTCAAGAGGGAGCTGACAGAATGGGAGAAGTTCTTTGCCATCTACTCCTCTGATAGTATAATTATTGCTTTTAAATGTTAAATAGTTCTAATTTTGTTTGAGGTAGTTCAACATCAGTGTGGTTGGACTTAAAAATGGTTTCAGTGAACTTGAAGTCAGATATTTTCACTTTCTGTTACAGTGGAGTCCTAGAGGTATTTTCAGTATTAGGACAATACCATCAGTTTGGAGAGCAAAATGGGCTATAAGTTATTAGATATTCTTCCATTTAGCTTCTCATTTTAGTATTAGTCAAATAGGGAACATATCAAGGTAGGGATGACATAAAGATAGGATCAATGTTTTTCTATACCCTGTTTTGGTAGTCTTCTTCAATATAACACCTTGATCACCAATAGCACATTTATCAATATAAAATATTATAAACCATATAGGTTTTGTTTTGTTATGGAGATTTTTATATGGTCAATAGGCCAGGTATTCATAAGTTAAGAATTTTAATTCTGGAAAACACTACAACAAAACTTCTGAGATGCAATGTTTAATATAGTAGCTTCTCATCAAAGAGCTTATAATACTTATTTTTTGTTCTGCATGATTTGTCGGTTATACATTGATAATTGTTTACTTTCTCTTTTTCATGTTTTTCAGTCTAGTTTTTCAAAGAGACTTCAAGATCCTTGAAAGAGAATCTAAAGTATCTATTATGGCTTGAAGTTTACTTCAATGTCCACAAGGCTTCACATGCTTAGATATAAACTCCATCATGAAGAATTAAGAAGTTGGAAACTTAATGGTGATTAAAGTGGGTAGGATTAAGTACAATCATTAGGGTGGAATCTCTATGACTGAATCCTGGTGGTTTTATAAGAAGAGGGAGACAAGAAGAGACATGTAGACATGTTCACTCCCTGTCTCTTGCCATGTGATTCCTTCTGCCACCCTAGGACTCTGTCTGCACAAAGACCATCACCAGATATGGCCTCTCATCCTTGGACCTCCAGAAATTTAAGCCAAAATGAACTTCTTATTAAGTTGCTCAGTCTGTGGTATTCAGTTATTACCAACTGTAACTGGACTAATACTGTATTTTTCACATTTTCCATGAGCCACCCCAGAACTTGGCATAAAATAGATGCACCATAAGTCCTTTTATAATTGAAAAAGATGTATTCAGAAAGAGGACCTGTACCAAATCACAATCTTTTCTGCATATTAAATATAAATAAGTCCTTTCAAACTAATATAAATTCTCTTATTTTTCAAATATTTCATGAAATAGCTTCAGAGAAGGAAAACAATTATCTCAGTCTAATGTTCCTAGAATTATTTTTCTAAAAAAACTGTACCACATATAATATGTGGTCATCTGAAAAAAACATCAGATGGATTTTTCAGTTGCTATTTGACATTTAAGAATATTTAAATGCTAGCAAAACATTATAATTTGTAGGAGTATTAAGCCTCTGAAAACACGTGAGAGTTCAAATAGGATTGTTCTATCTATTCACAGAGTAAAGATGCTAAAAATAGTGTTAGCTTAAGCTAGTCCACAGTTTTGTGAAATTGCCATCATTTCACTAAAAAACAGAATAAATGAAAGATGAGCATGGGGTATCTGCTGTAAAAGACAGATCAGCATTCCCATACCAGCCCCTCAAAGTGTTATACTCAGGGCCTTTTACACTGTTATATCAAGGGCCAAATATAACACCAAGTCCAATCTAGCTATACTACACCTCATTGTACTTATATTACAGTATGCAAATATAAATAAAGTTACCACAAATTGGTGAACAATTAATGAGATTCATCATAGGGATATTTCATCACTGAATGCTGTTTTCCTGCCAACTGAGACATGATGTATTTAATTCTGAATGGCACCACCTGCTCCCACCTCTAAGTGAAATGAAAAAGCTGCCAAAGGGCATGTTGGGAATTGACTTGCAGGCTTCCTTTTAATCAGGCATTTCTCCATAACTCCAAAAGCCCAAAACATAACATAATGAAAAATAACAGCTTTGTAAGTCGATAGTTGAATTTGGAGGGCTCATCAAATTAAAGATACATAGGATACACAGCACAATAGTCCACACAGTAGTATTCTTTTCCTGCCATAAAATTACTCCCTTACTCCAAAGTAGGAAAAATATTTTTAAAGATATGTAAGAAAAGACAGTATCATCTGACATGACAAATAGATAAGAAATGGAAAGTGGAAGGAATGTTCTAGTTTGTCATAGTTATCATTATAATGCTACAGTGAACTTACAGAGTGCTTTTCATCTGAGAATCTAAGAGGGCTTCCAAAACCTTAATTCATAATGTTTCAATACACCCTCAGTGAAGCATCAACAAGATGTCATGCATATTTCCCTAACAAGTAAGATGAGTTACAGTGTGGACAGGTACTTTACCAAGAAGCTTACAACACTTTTCTTATAGCTTTAAAAATCTCTTGATTTTCAGTCTTCATTTCTGATTGTTTGAGTTGCTATTCATGATGAACAGTGAAGGGTGGGGGAGAGCATACACAGTTGATTCATACCAATTTCTTATCTCTGGAGTCAGCTAGTGAGGATCCATTTTCAGAAGTAATCAAGTTGCTAAGTATGAACTTAATATAGGCAATACAAAATCCCCCCCAATTATTTTCCCATTAAGTCTACCTCTAATACCCCATAAATCTCTTAATGATGTACTGATTTAAATGTGATCAGAAACCACATTTAAGTTTCTTATATTCATAAAATAATGTTGAAGGGTGCTCTTTTAGTTTTCCATTGCTGTAATGACATACCTGAGATCAACGACTTAAAAGGAGAAAAGGTTATTTTGCTTCCCAGTTTCAGAGGATTCAGTTCCTGGTCATTTGGCTCTGTTACTTTGGGGCCTGTGACAAGGTAGAACATCATAGTGGGAAACACGTGGTGGGGCAAAGCTGCTCACCTTATGGTGGTTGAGCAGCAAAGACAGCAAGAGTCCAGGGTCTCAATATCTCCTTCAAGGGCACACCCAGTGACCTCATTTCCTTTCACTAGGCTCTGCCTTCTAAAAGTTCCTCTACCTCCCAATAGTGCCACAGGCTGGCAATCAAACTTTTAGCACCTGGCCTTTTAGGGGGATTTAAGATCCATAGTCATAAAAGAGAGTAACCTGACACAAAAAGATTCTTACACAAATTCACACTCTTCCATTCATTCATCAGTCATTCAACCATTTTTCTAAATACCCTTTGCATGCCAAGCTCTAGGTGGTAGAAATGGCTAATATACAAGATGGGCAAAACTCCTTGCCCTCATGGAGCTTACATTCTGATGGGGTGATGGAAAACAAGTAACAATGGCATAGTGGCATGAAGAATAATAAAGTAGATTAAGATAATAGAGTGGGAGCTTTTCTATAAGTATTTAGAGGTTTCTCCAAGTAGAAAACATCTGAGCACAAATCTGGATGAGGTAATGAGGAGAATTAGGCATAAATCTTAAATACTGCATACCTCTCTTTCTGCCTTTTCAAGGGCCTTGCTCCTCCAAATGTCCCTGTATAACATTACTAATTCTACTTTCTGCTTCCCCCCATTGGTATACAAATATGCTCTAAAATCTTCCAGTCTAAAAACAGAAAAGGAAAACAAAGATAAATCCTCCTTTAACCTGACATCTTCTACAATACAACTCATTCATCAATTTCCCTTTATGGCCAAACTCTTCAAAGTGAGTGTTAACAATTGAAAGCCTATTTTTCCTCCCATTTGTTTTTGAACACATACCAATCTGGTTTTGAATTCTACGACTCAAGGAAATATCTCAGAAGGGTTATCAGAAACCCTTCTAATGCCTGAGTTAATTCTCATTCTGCTTCTTTCAAAAGCACTTGACCCAGTGGACTCTTCTCCAGTTCCTTCCCTCTCCTACTGGTACTGATGACTCATCTTTATTGTCTTAGCTAGTTCCTTCTCATCTTTGTGACTCTGAACATCCAAGTGCTCTGGGACATTTTCATGGACTTTCCCTTCTCTATCTAAATTCACTCTTCTTCAAACAGGACTGCACATTTAAATAGACTGATGACTTCCAAATATATCTGAGCACTGACGTCTCTCCAAAATCATGTATTGAACTGTGAACCTGACATCTCGACTTAGTTGTACGATAGCTATCACAAATAAAATGCCTCAAAAATCTAATACTTAGATTTAGGTGTGTTTCTTCCACACACACACTTGCTATTCCCAAAGACTTCCCCATTATGGCAGACAGTATTTTCCAAAGAGGGCTGCCACAGATGGGAAATATTTCTAGCAATGTGACCTCGATTTTTCTCCCATCAAGTGGTAGAGTGTCTGACCCCTTTCTCTTGAATTTTTGTGGACTTTTGTGACTGCCTCATTCAAAAGAGTATGATAGAAATGAGTTTATGTAATCTCTAAGACCAGTTCATGAAAATGCAATTTCACTTGCCTCTCTTGGTTCAGTCACTCTCGAACCTTAGCTGCTGTGCTGTGTGGAAGCTTGAACTGATCCACACTGAGAATCACCTGGAGGAAGCCAGGTTCAGGAGTTTCAGCTGACAACTCAGCTGAAATCCCAGTCAAAAGCTAGCAACAACTGCCTGATGCATGAATGAAGGCACTCTGGATAATTCTAGTCTCCTACCACTGAATTTACCCCAGACTCTGAATCTTCTCAAGAGGGTTCTGGATATTGTGCAAAGGAGACGATCTTCCCCTGCTGTGCCCTGTCAAAATTTTTTCATTTATTTTTGAGGGGGGGGGGGACTGGAGATTAAACCTAGAAGTATTCTACCTCTGAGCTAAACCCCATGACCTTTTTTTTTTTATTTTGAAACAGGGTCTTCCTAAGTTGCCCAGGCTGGACAGAAACCTGCAATCCTCGTCTCAGGCTCTCCAGTACTGGAATTGCAGGCACGAATCACTGTGCCTAGCTAGAATGAACATTTTCTGAGGATAAAAACAATGTCTTGCTAAAAGTTCTAGGCCCCCTTGTATAGTAGGAACTCAACAAACATTTCTTGATGTTAAAGACTACTCCAAGCAGAGGACAGAGCAAGTTCAAAGATCATGAAATAGAAATTAGTTTGACTTGTTTGAAAAAGAGTATGACCAGGACAGAATAAGAATGGGGGAAAATGATTGAGACAAGATCGCAGAGGTAGCCAAAGGTCAGGTCACATAGGTCCTGACAGGCTAGGATAAAGATGGATGGGAAGAAATTGAAGGACATGATGTGATCTGATTGGCATTTTAAAAAGATAATTCTGAATTCTCTGTGAAAAATAGCCTGAACAAGTAAGAGGGAAAGAAGAACTAGGGAGACAAATCCAGAGGTTTTTGTAGTTATTCATACAAGCAAGAGACCATGGTGGTTTGAACTCTGATGGTAATGACAGAGACATCCAAGGTGGTCAGATATAGAATGTGCTTTGAGAAAAATAGCTAAACAAACTAGATATTTTGGAGCTGAGATAGTAAGAACAATCAAGGATGACTTCTACATTTCGGGCCTTCACAAATGGTTAAACAGTAGTATATTTTAGCAGTGCCGTAGCATTGTTTTAGCAGTTGGTTTACTTAAAACAAGTATCTTATTTTCATATGATAAACTCAGAGTTGGCAAGCAAGTCCCAAAGCAATATTCAATTGTACTTTGGTTTGGTTGAACTGAAGTTCTAAAACACAATGAGTAAATATTTTAATTCTTGGAATGCTTAGGAACTGGGATCAATACCTAAACTTCAATAAAATATACAGAAGATTAACAATAAGGGCTCACACAATGGAAACTTATGTGTGTTCCTGTGTTGGAAAAGCATTGCTGACACCTGCACACATAGGTGGGCAAAGTGGTCACCTTGAACACTGGCAGACTTGGTACTTGGTAGATGAGCCATCAGAAAAACTGACAGACACAGATCTCTGTTCAGTAAGAGGTAGCTATTCAAAACATTTACAGATATTAAGAGGGAAAAAATAAATCACAGTAAAAACCCCAGTGAAAGACTAAACACCACCATTCGTGTAAATAATTAAGAAATTACAAACCTTTCTCCCAACTTGCTTATAACACTAAGAGACCTACTGACCAGGACCAAAGAGGAATGTAAAATTATGAATATCATAAATACAGCTCTAGGGAACAGCCATTATAATGGCTTGATGGGCTTGGTGCAAACCAAGCAGAAAGAGTAAGCCTACCTGAACATCTCTTCCCTTCTATAAGGGAATAACTCTTTTTGCATGTTATCATTCAGCTTCCTTAAAATATCTTACCAGTGATTTTTCTCACCTTCTTCCCAGGATAAGAAATGAAAACTACTGCTACACTAAAATTAGTGAGAACTATCCTGACATACATTCATTTTACCATGTTGATCCTCTGGATTTTATCTTACCTATTTCTGAGGCTTTTAGAGGCCAGTAAATAAGATTAAATTCCTCTCATAGTTTAAAACAACTGTGATATGAATTAATAGATCAAAGGATTGACCTGATGAAAAATAAAGTTGATCAAATAATGAGGCTTAGAGGCATGATCCTAATACCTTCTCATATCCCTGGGTTGGACAGGGTTGGACAGTCACCAGCCCTTCTCTTAGAGGAGATCCTGGCTTGAAAGGTCACGGAGTAGAGAAGCAGAGTGTGGCCTATAGACATGAGCTACAAGGTTGATCAGGAAGCAATAATTTCTTTCTCCCTAACTCATCTACTAGAGAACTCCCTCCTCCTGCCCAAGAAGGGGTAAATGATGAGGTGGAGAGAAGCAGACATCTTCCTCAGATGCTTTTCCTTCTGGAGAATAGAGTAAAAACTAACAACCTATGAAAACATGAGTTTGGAATAAACATTCCTCCATTTTGCCCTACAAAGTTAGACATGAAAACTCGATTCTATATTCAATCATAGAACTGGAGTTTTAGCAAGCAGCTATGCATACTTCCATTTTTCCAGTATTTCACATACACATTAATGAGGCAACTAAAGGCCGTTGAGCATAGAGAGAGGCGGGCAGTTTTGAAATCTTTTCCCTCCATCTCCAACTTGTAGAATTTAGCAAATAATCTAACTTCTCAAAACCTAATTTTCTTACCTGAAAAAGAGTTATCTTTATCTCCTAAGGTTTTGTTAGAATTAAATGGAAATAAATGTGAAGAGACTGGCATACAGGGGCTGAATTAATGCTATTTTCTCCCCTTCCCTGAGTTTGATTCAGGACTAGTTTAGGAGTTAAAATTTATATTAAATTAAATCCTGTAACTTTATTCCAGTCCTGCTATTTGGTTGATCTCTTGATAGTCTCTGGGATTAATCCTTACACTTTATTTTTTTGTTGTTGTTTGTTACTGGAAATTGAACCCCGGAGTGCAAGCTCTAGCTCCAGCTCCAGCTCCACTGTGTGTGTGTGTGTGTGTGTGTGTGTGTGTGTGTGTGTGTGTGTGAGAGAGAGAGAGAGAGAGAGAGAGAGAGAGAGGGAGAGAGAGAGAGAGAGAGAGAGAGAGATTGAACCCAGTAGCATTCTACCTCCAGCCCTATTTTATTCTTTATTTTGAAACAGGGTCTCACTAAGTTGCAAAGGGTCACAAGTTGCTGAGTCTGGCCTCGAACCTGTAATCTTCCTGTCTCAGCCTCCCAAGTACTGGGATCACAGGTGTGCGCCACCATGCCTCGTCCTTACTTTTTGTTTTGAAACAGGGTTTCACTAGGTTGCTGAGAATCTTACTACTTTGCTGAGGCTGTCCTTGAACCTGAGATCCTCCTATCTCAGTCTCTCAAGTACTGAGATTACAGGTATGCCACCGTGTCTGGCCTATATGATCTTTTTAAAACAATTTTTAAGCAGATTTTATTTTTTAGGCAGTTTTGGGTTCACAACAAATCAAGTAGAAAATACATAGATATCTCATATATTCCCATCTCTCACATTCATACAGAGTTCTCTCACTAAAGACATCTCACGCTGCAGTGGCACATCTGTTACAACTGATAAACTTAAATTGACATGTCACTATCTACTAATATCCATAGTTTGTATTAGGGTTTATTCATGATGTTGTAAATTCTAGAGGGATTGAAAGTAAACTGGCATAAGTCTACCATTACAATATCATACAAAATAGTTATGTTGACTTAAAGCTCCTCTGTGCTCTACCTATTTATTTCTCCTGCTCCCTTAATCCCTGGAGTCCATATCATGGAACATTACTCAGCCATAAAAAAGAATGTCTTGCCACTTGCAACAACATAGATAAATTTGGAGGACATTATGCCAAGTGAAATAAGTCAGACATAGAATAAAAGAGTACATGAGCTCACTTATTGATGGAATCTAAAAAGTTGACATAGAATAGAGAAGAGAGTGACACTTATCAGGGCTGGGCACATGAAGGATACAGAGGATTTTGTTACAAGGGTACGAAGTTGCCATTATTCAGGGTGAATAAGTCTAGAGATTAAGTATGAAGCATGAGGATTATAGTTACTAACACTGTATGACACACTAGAAACTTGGTAAGAGTGTAGATTTCAGGTGCTCTTACCATATGAGAAGATGGATGTGTGAATTAACTTGCTAGGAAGAATCACTTTACTATAGATAAACATATCAAAACATCACATAGAATATATTAATTATATACAACTTTAGTACTTTGTGTGTGTGTGTGTGTGTGTGGTACTGGGGATTGAACCCAGGGACATTCCACCTCCGAGCTACACCCCAACACCCCCAGCCCTATTTTTTATTTTTTATTTTGAAACAGAGTCTCACTATGTTGCAGAAAGCCTCACTAAGTAGCTGAGGTTGGTGGCGAACATGGATCCTCTGGTCTCAGCCTCCCAAGTACTGGTATTACAAGTATGCCCCACCATGCCTGGCTTACAATTTTTGTACATTTTTTTATTTGTTATTTATTTATTTATTTATTTATCTATATTTTTGTAGTCCTGGGGGCTGAACCCAGGGGCATTCTACCTCTGAGCTACACCCCAGTCTTATTTTTTATTCTTTATTTTGAAACAGGGTCTCACTAAGTTGCAAAGGGCATCACTAAGTAGCTGAGGCTGGCCGCATACGCGGATCCTCCAGTCTCAGCCTCCCGAGTACTGGGATTACAAGCATGTGCCACCATGCCTGGCTCAATTTTTGTACATTTTAAATGAAGATGTACAAATAGAAAAGTATATGAAAAGATGCCCAACATAGTATATCATCAGAGACCTGGAACTTGACACACCAAGGAGATACTACTACACATGCATTAGAATGGCAAAAATCTAAAAACATCAACTCCAAATGCTAAGGAGGATGTGGAGTAGTGCCAATTCTGATTAATTTCTGGTGGGAAATCAAAATGGCATTGCTACTTTGGGAGACAGGTGGTATCTTATAAAGCTAAACGTGCTCTTACTATATTATTCAGTAATTGTGCTCTTTATTAAATATCCAAATGAAGCCGGGCGTGGTGGCGCACGCTTGTAATCCCAGCATTCGGGAGGCTGAGACCGGAGGGTCCAGGTTCGAGGCCAGCCTCAGCTACCTAGTGAGGTACTCTGCAACTTAGTGAGACTCGGTTTCAAAATAAAGAATAAAAAATAGGGCTGGGGGTATAGTTCGGAGGTAGAATGCCCCCGAGTTCAATCCTCAGTACCACAAAAAAAAAAAAAAAAAAAAATCCAAATGAACTGAAAACATGTATATGCAAAACTTGCATATTTATAGAAGTTTTACTCATAACTGAAAAAATATAGAAGCATTCAGAATTATCCTTGGAAGGTGAATGGGTTAATAAACCATGGTAGGCGAAATGTTATCACACCATGAAAAGACACAGAAGAACCTTAAAAGCATACTACTAAGTGAAAGATATCATCTGAAAAGGCATATACAGTATGATTATAACTATATAACATTTTTGAAAAATGAAAACTAAAGAGTAAAAAGAATAATATATATTTTAGTGTTGAAAATTTTCCTTAAGCCGGGCGTGGTGGCGCACGCTTGTAATCCCAGCATTTGGGAGGCTGAGACCGGAGGATCCGGGTTCGCGGCCAGCCTCAGCTACCTAATGAGGCACTCCGCAACTTAGTGAGACCCTGTTTCAAAATAAAGAATAAAAAATAGGGCTGGGGGTATAGCTCAGAGGTAGAATGCCCCTGAGTTCAATCCCCAGTACCAAAAAAAAAAAAAAAAAAATTTCCTTAAAAATAGAAAATGTATATTTTCTATTTTTTCACATAATGTTTAAGTTCTATTATCACATATTTCTAGAACATTATACAAATACACAAAACTAATATCCTAGACTCCTAGTGACTCTACTGTAATATTATTACAGTTGCCATTGTCACCTTGGGAGAGAGTCATTTCCAGTTATACTTAGAAAATGTAGATCACACACACACACACATACACACACACACACACACGCGCGCGCGCATGAAAATCAAGCTAAAGAAATATTGAAT
>PVLC010009466.1:42541-54063 GCA_004027655.1 Graphiurus murinus
AAAAAAAAAAACAAAAAAAAAAAAAAAGAAATATTGAATGATTCTCCCACAGTTGCATATTGAGTTATTAAGAGGGCCTTATCCAGTCTTCTGACTTCTGGCTCAGAGCTCTTTGGAAACATGGAGGAAAACACAGATGGAGAGATGCAATGGGGATCCTGAGCAGTCAGAGCAATTTAAGGCACCAGGAGCTTTCCAATCAAGAAAAACTAGAAAAGGGATGAATGCAGAAAGTTATTGGAATATTGTGAAGAGACACTGCCAGCATTGTGAGAGGGCTGCAAGTGAAATATGTTCATGATTATGGTTGGGTTCCTGAGTTTGCTATTTGCACCCAGTCTTGCTCTTTTACGATCACAGAAACAAACCAGTACACTTTCCCTGGCTGTTGACTCAGCATTTGTCACATGATTCCAGATTCTTCTACTTAGTTATGATTAAACATCCAAAGCAAGCATACCATTTTAAAAAATCAGTATGCTATCATGGTTTAAATATGAGGTACTGAGCAAGTGGGCCAGAAACAGGCAAGGGACTTTCTCTCCTCTATCAGTAATGATGAACATTGTCATAAAATTCAAATTACATTCTCTCTCGAGGGCAAGAGAGTGTGCTGACAGCGCCTTTTACTTAACAGCCCTGACAACCAACTCAAGCATGAGCATAGCGGCCATAGAGAAACATCTGCTGAACCAGAAATATGGAGACACAAGAAATCTGCAACCGAAAGAGAAGACGGTGCTGGATATGAGATAGCTCTGGGATTCCAGTTTATCTCCTGTTTTTTAACTCCAGAGTTGATGCCTGTGCATTGAATCAGAGGTCCAAGATTTTGGTCATGTATCTAGGAATTCAAAGGGAATCAATCAACAGTTAGAAAGTGGTTATTAAATCCCAGGCTCTAGGATACAGAGAAGGAAAAGGCCCCTTTCCGACCCTCAAGAAAAACACTGCACAAAATGATGCTCAGCCTTGGAGAAAGAAGTAGGTGGATGTTCTTAGACCTCATCCAATGCTCCCCCTGCATACCAAGCTGTGGTGAGGTAAGGCAGTGTGTCCAAGGCAGAGGCAGAAATAGAACGCGCCTCCTGGCTCCTGGTCCAGTGCTCTTTCCAGCACACTAGTTCAAAATGAGAATACACTATTTTGCCACCTTTTCTCCTCTTCATTTTCAAAATTTTTACTTCTGACTTTTAGAAGGAGCTTTTCTTATCAAAGCTTTTCAATTCAATATCACTGGATCAAATTCTCATTCTATAGCTTAAAACACAATTTCCATTTCTTCCAAATACTAAAAATAAACATTATGTTCCATCATGGAATATATTAAAAAGGAAGCGAAAACAGTTCAAGCTAGAACTTGAATAGATTCTGTATACCAAAAGGAGATGGGTGTCACAGGCCACAGCTCTAGGAAGTTTGAAGGCAAGCCCTGAACTTCCTTCTTTCAACATTTGGTTAATTAACCAAGAAAATCTACAGAGTGTTATAAGAAAATATCACATTTACAGTGCATACATAGTATAGCTAAATGCCTTAACCCCCATTAGCGAGCCTTTTGCTGCATATTGGAAGCTCAGCAAGTCATGAGTTAATTTATTACAAGTCTCTGGTTTGCAGAGGGGAAATAAAACAGCATCAAAATGTGAATGTGAACTTCCCCTTCTCAAAAATAGTTCATGTCATTTTCATTTTCCTCACTTGCTGTGAGTAAACAACTCATGTATAAGTATTAAAATGCAGGGACCTGGAGAGGTTTTCTCCTCAATTTAGAAGGTAAAGAGTTGAGATTGTCTTTCAGGATCCTTTTGCACAGACAATAACAGTTCTATCTTTGCTTCTGTTTCAGAACACCCAAAAAATTTGCCATGAAACAAATTATTATAATTACAAATTATGCTGGGAGTGATGGCACACCTCTGTAATCCCAATACTTGAGAGGCTGAAACAGGAGGATCAAGGTTCAAGACCAGCCTCAGCAACTGAAGCGAAACTCTCAGCAACCTAGTGAGACCCTGCTTCAAGACAGAAAAAAAAAAAAAAAAAAAAAGGGCTGGCTGTATAGCTCAGAGGTAGAATGCACCTGGGTTCAATTCTCAGTAACACACACACACACACACATATGCATGCAAAATAAGTAAATGATAATAATAAATCATTTTACCACAAAACCTTATTATTACCTTATTTCAAAATCTGAGTGAGGAAAAAAATTATAAATAGCATACCTCACCAAATTTGAATTTTCATCAAAATAACAATGGTTGGCCTTATGTGAAATGCTAGAGGCAGCTTGACGGGAAAAAAATGTTGGTTTTAAGAAACTGCCTTTATTTAATGATAAAACATTAATGAAAAATGTTTTAATTTTTAGCTTGAATTAAAGCATGCTTTTAATGTCATCTTCCCTTCTTCTGGCTGTAATTAACCAATTCAGACAGATAAAATTCATCATTTTTGAAACACTCAAATAAATGAAGCCTGAAAAATAATTAACTAAGAGAGGAGGCAATCAGTTAGATAACACATCTCTGTGGTGCCACTGCAAACTCACACTTCTAAGTGTGAGCATTCTAAGACTCCTGTAAGAATATCTGCCATTCAGCTGGGCATGGTAGCACATGCTTGTAATCCTAGTGCTTGGAAGACTAAGACAGGAGAATGGCAGGTTCGAAGCCAGCCTCTGCAACTAAGCGAGGCCCTTAGCGACTTAGTGAGATCTGTTTCAAAATAAACAATAAAAAGAGCTGAGGTGTAGCACCAAGGTACAATACCTAAGAGTTCAACTTCCAGTACCAAGGGCGGGGCGGGGGTCGGTGATGGAGAATATCTGCCATTCTACATACCTATATTAGGCACTGGGAACCGATTATTTAGGGTATTTAGTGGCTTCCTACTATGAGGAAGAGGAAAACACTGTTAGGCACTAGGGGAAAGTCAAAAAGTTCTAAAAGAATCTGGCCTCATACAAGTTGACCTCTACTAACAGAAGTAAAAACACATGAATGATTAAAGTCATAACAGTTGAACATAAATGTCATGTTGGCATTATGAAGTGTCAGATCACTTATAATTAGTTATTTGTTTTGAAATGGATCCCTGAATTTGTCTATGAAAAAACAGAGTGATAAGGAAGAAAAATGTTAAAAATAACCACCATACTTGAGAGGGATAGAAGTGCAAACAATGTCTACTAACATACAAAAAAAAATATGGAAGAGTAGCAGGGCATGGTGGTACAAGCCTGTAATTCCAGTACTTGGGAAGCTGAGACAGAAGGATTGGAGGTTTGAGGACAGTCTCAACAATGTAGCAAGACTTTCAGCAACCTAGCAAGACTCTGTTTCAAAAAAAAAACAAACAAACAAAAAATTAAAAGAACTGGAGGTATAGTTCTGAGATAAAACCGCTTCTGGGTTTAATCTCCAGTACCCCTACACACACACACACACACACACACACACACACACACACACACAAGGAAAGAGTAAGAGGAGTTATATATTGCATAATAAATTAAAGTCTGAGTAGCCCTTTAGAAGTCATAGTTTATGCCTAATTTTTATTAATCAAAATATAAAATATTATGGGCTTTGTGATTATAATTACATTAGGACACAATTATAGTGAAAACATGCACCTACAATTTTTTTTGTACTGGTGATTAGACCCAGGGGCATCTTACCTCTGAGCTACACCCTAGCTCTTTATTTTTTATTTTGAAAGAGGGTCTTGATAAATTGCTGAGGGTTTTGCTAAATTGCCAAGACTGGCCTCTAATCTGTGATCCTCCTGTTTCAGCCTCCCAATTACTGGAATTACAGGTTTGAACCACCATGCCATGTTTACACAGACATTTTAAAGTTCAGGTACTGATTTAGTCAGAAAAAAAAATTCATCTTATTTTGAAATATTCAAATAAATGATTATGGAATAATAATTAATAGAGAAGAGGCAGTCAGTTAGACAATACATTACTTTTTTTTTTTTTTTTTCGGTACTAGGGATTGAACTCAGAGGCATTCTACCTCCTACCTACACCCCCAGCCCTATTTTTTATTCTTTATTTTGAAACCGAGTCTCACTAAGTTGCGGAGTGCCTCACTTGGTAGCTGAGGCTGGCCGCGAACCTGGATCCTCCGGTCTCAGCCTCCCGAATGCTGGGATTACAAGCGTGCACCACCACGCCCGGCTCGACAATACATTTCTTCTAAACACTTACAGTATGGCATTCTAGAAGGTACAAAGATGAATCAGAGGAAGCTCCAAGAAGTAGAGAATATACCTCATCCCACAATTCCATTCACAAATACCCCAGGACACACCCTGGCCCATAGGGAATGATCACCTAATATTTTTAACAAATAAACTTAGAGGAATGACTGGCTGATTGAATGAATGAGTCCCTAACATCTGTCATTTACATTAGTAACCTGCATTCATTACATTCTAGAAAAAAAGCAAGGTGCCAATTTGTAATGAGAACTAGGATTAATGTCAAAAAGAGAGACTAGGAAGCAGAGAGGGAGGGAAAAAAAAATAAACAAACTAAAAAAAACCCCACTAAGCTCTGAGGAAAGCTGGTGTCTTCAACTGAACATTATATTTATTTCTGACCTTTCTAGCATGTGGGGGTGGGTTGGAGAAAGCAATTATTTTTTCAGTTCTTATCATCTGATTAAAGGAAGATACATCTTCAGAGAAAGAGGCATTTTATTCAAGCTATATTCATAGAAGAATTTTTTTTTCACAAAGAAACTTACATATGAAGAATTCATAGAATAGGAACTTTGGCTACCTTAATGGGCAATGATGTTAACAGGCTCTTTCAGATACTGTGGAAGGTTCCTCCTATGCTCCTTTGTTTTACTAATTGTTGATAAAAACTAAAAGAATGGAAATAAACTGTCACACAAGTAAGGCATTTTTATTGGCAGCTAAGCTGTTTGTTTTCTGGAGATTTATTGAACTATAAATAATGTTTGAAAAATGCAAAAAAAAAAACCCAAAAAACAAGAAAGTGGTGAATGCTGTTGAACACCAGTTGTCTCCCTTTGATATTGCTGGAAGCTTCTGGATGGTGCTCAAATCCAGGCTGCGATCTTTGCAAAGAATGCTCAGAGCACGCACTACTGTTTACTAACTGAATACGTGCCACACACATATCCAGAAGCATAGAATTAGAAAATAAAAGTATGAACTTGAGGATATTTTTTAAAAATGGATTTTAAAGGGGGCCATTTTAGCCAGGAATTGTGGTGCACACCTGTAATCTCAGTACCCGAGAGGCTGGGGTAGGAGAATTGGAAGGTCCACAGCCAGTCTCCCAACTTAGTGAGACTCTGTTTCAATATTAAAAAAATAAAATAGGGTTGGGGGTATAGCTCAGAAGTAGACTACTCAAAGTAGTTTGCCAAAAGAGGTGGAGGAGGGACTCTTTTTTACTAAACCAAGTAAAAGGGAACTTTAAAAACAACTCAAGAAGCCGGGCGTGGTGGCACACCCTTGTAATCCCAGCATTCGGGAGGCTGAGACCTGAGGATCCAGGTTTGCGGCCAGCCTCAGCTACCTAGTGAGGCATTCCGCAACTTAGTGAGACCCGGTTTCAAAATAAAGAATAAAAAATAGGGTTGAGGGTGTAGCTCAGAGGTAGAATGCCCCTGATTTCAATCCCCAGCACCGCAAAAAAAAAAAAAAAAAAAAAAAAAAAACCACTCAAGAAAAATTCTATGAATCGCTTACTGCCTAAAACTCAAGCCAAAACATATTTCAAGACTAATTTATTGAGCATATTATAAAACCAACTTATATTACAAAGTCATTTTTAAAAGAAAGAGGCTGATACTGTCTTCTATTTTTTATATTATTGAACTTGTCATTGGAAGCATAGTGTATAAAGTGTGGATCATCACCTCTTTGTACTATAAATAATTGCCCAATTAGTAAAAGAAAATATACTGGAGTCATAGTTACTTAAGGAACTAGAATAAATAATTTCTGGGAGAAAACATCAAAGAGGACAATTTATATTTACCACCAGTCATTTTATTTCTCCAAACAATAGGTAGAAAATGTTCATTAATAGCACCTTTTAGTAAAATTAAGATACCATAGGTCAAGGAGGTGAATGATTAATTGGTAACTTGGTGCTTTTGTCTGAGTTACTAATTCCTCTCACTGAAGCTTTGCTTCAGTTCACCCAAGAATCAGTTTTGTAGTGACATAGGCCAATTCAAGTCCACAGCAAATCACCCCATGACAATGGATTTTGGAATTCATTTCCATAAATGTTCCCTGAAGTTGTGCTACAAATTTTAACACAAAATTGACCTTAAAGATTTGCTAAAATATTAAGTTCATGTTTGAAATAATAAAAGAATATAGATTCTAAAGTCTGATCTGTTTAAACAGAGACATTAAGCACTTAAAAAAGGAAACTGGTTGATTTTTTTATCATTTTATTTTCTTATTTATAGATTTCTTGTTTGAGGTGGCTGGGCATTCTACAAAACATTTAAATAATTGAAGAGCTTATCAGGAAATTTGTCAGGAAATATCAATCAGAAAGTGTGAGGAAGGAAGTAGAACTGGAATATTAGAAACATTTTGTGAATGAAACAACATTTCTTAGAGCAAATAATCAAGTTCTCCTCCCATCTACAACTGAATGGAATGTCCATCTGATCTAATAATGCATATCTTTAGTGTCAGCTCATTTTTAGAGTTTGCCATGAAACATAGGGAATTTTTAAGGACTAAAATGAGAGATGAGAACAAAATCGGAAAATATGCAGATACATAATAAGAAATAAAAAGATCAAACCAACAAGAATTTAAAGTGCCTCATGTATATGTTTATTTGCCAACACATAAAGACTTAATAAAAAGAAAGTACCACAGTTTCTTCCCAGACAGTTTATATGCCAGTTTGAATAAAAACATAATTATGTAGATAAACAAATTTTCCCTAAGATAATGCTTTTAAAATATGTCATAGTTTATTCACTTTAGCAAAAGGCATTTGCACATTTTATTGGAACAATGACAAGCTAGCATTGTTATACTATACTCAGGTACTATTTAAAGATTCATATACTTAGGTATATAATAACCAGTCCCAACTGCTTTTCTTTAGAAAACTAGAGAGAAATAGGAAACAAAAGAGCCTTCAGATAAATGAGAGATCACTAGAATAATGGGAGGGGAAAAGGAAAGGAAGGAAACACAGCAGATGTTATGTTCATATGTAAAGGTGTCAAGACCAGTCTCACTAACATTTACAGGGGGAACCCGTTGGGAAACATATGGAAATACACCAAGGGATGTGTGAGTATATGAATGGATGACTTTGAACATCACTATGATGTATAATCACAATGTACTAGTAAAATTATTTTAGAAACCTAATCAAATCAAATAAACCAAAGTACATGGGTGACAGCCAGCCACTGGTCTTATAGATTCATTTTTACATATGGGTGGCAAAGTACTGTGATGTGTGATTCAGCTGGTCACTCTGCTGCACATGGATGAAGAAGGTGTTAGTTTTAGGTTTACACCGGCTTTCTAGGTCTGGCTGGAAAGTCAGATCCACTCTTCTACACAGAGTCTACATATATTATCTGCTATTTACTTAGCTGCTGTACCGCTGTAGGGTCATGTTGCTGTTTGAATTTAATATTTTGCTCAAATTGAGGCTTGTGATATACAGCTTGTCTGAACTTTATTTGAATTGCTCAGATTGGAAATGAATGTATGCTCTCTTGACCACTGTTTTAAAACTGAATTTTCCAAATATGTGCTTGACTTATAGTTTTGTTTTATTTATTTATTGTTATGAGGACTAACTCAGTTGATTGCGATTCTGGACAAGGAGGATTGCAAAAACTATAAACAGTGATGCCCTTTCATCAGATCCTAGAGGATGGGTAAGAGAAGAATTGCAATTCCTACTTATCTATGCTACTGTAAATGCTTGGTACAATTGGAAATTGAATAGGTTTATAGAATGTGAAAACAACTTTGCTCTTTAATCATCTCAGTTGTGAGCCCTCTGATACTGGAAAAGTAGGTAGGTCATGGCTAGTAATGCCCAAAGAAAGTCTCATTGCAGATATAAGTGGAAAATACTGAGGCCCTATACACAGACACTGGTAAGGGACAAAGTCTCAGCATCAGACAACAGGATTGTCAAAACCTAGGACACTGAGTAACAGGCACTGGGCTAAATAATAGACTTACTAAATAGAATTATTGCCTAGTATGTCTGATGAGACTGAAGGAATGAAAGGCAGCAACCCTACTGTTTTATGTAGAGATATCTTATTTCACATAGCAGCTAAGATCATCAAGTCTTAGGCATGCCTCCATTAAATGCATGGAGGCCTGAGCATGCACTTGCAGCCTTATAACATGCTCATTACCTCCACCTTGGTGCTGGGGATGGAACCTAGGGCATGGTGCATGCTAAGCAAGGGCTCCACCACTGAGCTATACCCCAACCCTACAATATATATTCTTTGCTGCCTTAGGCATGAACCAGAATAGAAACAAATTTGAACTAAATCCAAGTTATTGATCATGTCCACCTTTGAGTGCAGATAAGCCTCCTTGGTCTAGCCTAGCAAAAATAGAAATTATGACAGAATTAAATTCAAAATAAGCTTATATTAGTAAATATTACCTTCTGAATTTTCATAAAATTAGAAGTCCTGAGGTTAACTTAGTAGTATGGGGTATACTTTAAAGTTTTTTATTTTTATTTTAAAGACAACTTGTGTGTATACGTGTTTAGATATAACACCACATTCTTTCTTTTTTTTTTTTTTTTTGCAGTTCTGGGGATTGAACCCAGGGGCATTCTACCTCCAAGCTATACCCCCAGCCCTATTTTGTATTCTTTATTTTGAACTCGCTAAGTTGCAGAGGGCCTCACTAGGTAGCTGAGGCTGGCCAGGAACCCGGATCCTCCAGTCTCAGCCTCCCAAGTACTGGGATTACAAGCATGCACCACCATGCCTGGCGACCACATACTTTCTTAATATATATTTTTTAATTTCTTCACGTTAATATCCTACAGCTTTATTATGTGGAGATTTTATTTACAAATGCACTATAAATACTTAGATTATGAAGAACTCATTTCCTTGGGATCCTTTAAGCATTCAGTATTGAAAAATATATAATAAGGTTGTAAGATATGGTTCTATTCAGAATATATATTATTAGTATGTTCTTTATTATGGGCCATAAGCCATTAACTATAATAGGTTCCTTTATTCAGCAAGTATTTTGAAACATCTGGTCTCTTCAAAGCACAGCCCTAAGAACCAGGAGAATATAACAAAGCTGAAAAGCAAAGCCCTGTCCCTGAGGAACTTATAAAGAGAATGAAGCAAAAAGAGAGGTAGGGAAGCCTGATGGAGAAATTACAAGGCAATATGGGCACATTACTTAGCTCAGTGCCTGCGTCAGTGCTCATTTCTGGGCCACTTGTCTGCTTGAGGATAACTAAAGGTGTGGTCCTTGCCTCAGGCAAGTCATAGTCTAGAGGATTAGACACAAGTCAGTGACCATTTTCAATTGCTGCATGATGTTGTAATAAAAAAATGCACAAGAAGCATAGGTTATACACACAATTACTGGGAGAATGTCAAGATCAAGTTCATAGTGGCTTTATAGGGAAGACTTCTTAAAATAAATGAGTTTGGCTCTTAGCCTTGAAGGAGTGTCACCAGCATCTACAGCAAGTCATTCACACTTGGGGAGTCACAGTTACCAGTTACCTATCTATCTCATTTAACAGAATGTGTATGGCAGGGGAAGAGAGGATTTACTGAGGATTGAACTCAGAGGCATTCTACCTCTGAGCTACAACCCCGACCCTATTTTACTTTTTATTTTGACATATGGCCTCACTAAGGTGCTGAGGCTGGCCTCAAATCTGTGATCCTCCTATCTCGGCCTTCCAAGCACTGGGATTACAGGGGCTGTCTACCATGGTTGGCTGATGCAGTCCTTTTGAAAGTATGGTCCTGGAACAGCAGCAACACTTCAGAGTTGTTAGATATGCAAATATTCTGCCCCCACCTAAGACTTAGTGAATCACATAGTAGGTGGTACACCCAGAAATCTGTTTACCTAGCTTTCCAGATGATTTTGATACAAGTTAATGTTTAAGAATATCTGATGGCTGGGCACAGTGGAGCACTTCTGTAATCCTAGTACCTACGAGGCTGAGACAGGAGGATCATAGGTTTGAGACCAGCCTCAACAACCTAGTGAGACCTTGTTTCAAATTAAAAGATGAAAAGGGCTAGGGGTATATCTCAGTGGTAGAATGCCCCTGGGTTCAATTCCCAGCATGCATGCATGCATACATACATACATAAACAAACAAACCTACCTGGTAAAATAGGTATTGAGAAAGTGAAGATGCACTCATGATTAGTGAACAAACTAGGAAAGTGCGAAGAGCCTCATTTCCCAAAGCTCTCCACCTAATTTCTTAGCTGTGCTACTTTGAATCCACATTGTCAGCTCTCTTAAAATAGAACAGGAGATGCCTTCCTTGTTTTATTATGCATGTGTTAGTATGTCAGTAAATGCAGGATCTCCAAATACCCAGGATTTGGATGATAAGCATCCCTTTTACAATCTTGCTGTTGGAGACTCAGTATTTATTTTAATGCTAGATCCTTCTTTCGCCCCAATTACTATTTTTAGATGAAAAGAAATTCTGTGTGGCATTCCTAAATGCCAACAGGTGCATGACAAAAGTTCTTATCATGAAGAACTTTTTTTGCCTCTAGGTTGCTCTATGCCTCTCAAACAAAACATATGTGCAGTCATTGGTGTCTGAAAGAGTAATGATTTCCTTATCACTCATGGGATTAACTAAACCCAGTCAGAAGCCAAGATATTCTGGAACTCTGGTTTCTAATGAACACTGTGTCCTCTGGCACCCTGTAGTTGTCTTCTCAATGCAGACTCCTGTTCTTGCCTGGCACAGGATAGCCCTGCTAGACACCATTGCCCATCCATCCTTGCAGGCTGAGGTATGTATTATTTTGAGTCAAAAGAATGTGAGAAAATAGAAATGTGCAATTTCTGGTTATCTTGTATGTAAAGACAATTAGGTCTTCTAGGACTGACTCCTCCCAACCCCAGTGCCATCAGGGGCTGTAGTGACAATGTGTCAGCAATTCCAGCTTTGGTCTTGAAGAGAGGACAAATTAGAAAAACAATATATAATGAACATGGGTCTCTAAATGACCTAAAGGTTCACAGCTATGCTGAAAGTCTTGGCCAGAATGCTATGTACGGAGCCGGGCGTGGTGGCGCACGCTTGTAATCCCAGCATTCGGGAGGCTGAGACCAGAGGATCCGGGTTCGCGGCCAGCCTCAGCTACCTAGTGAGGCACTCCGCAACTTAGTGAGACTCGGTTTCAAAATAAAGAATAAAAAATAGGGCTGGGGGTGTAGCTCGGAGGTAGAATGCCCCTGAGTTCAATCCCCAGTAC
>PVLC010009467.1:0-46288 GCA_004027655.1 Graphiurus murinus
TACTGGGGATTGAACTCAGGGGCATTCTACCTCCGAGCTATACCCCCAGCCCTATTTTTTATTCTTTATTTTGAAACCGAGTCTCACTAAGTTGCGGAGTGCCTCACTAGGTAGCTGAGGCTGGCCGCGAACCCGGATCCTCCGGTCTCAGCCTCCCGAATGCTGGGATTACAAGCATGCGCCACCATGCCCGGCTTCTCTGGAATTTTTATTTGCTCTGTCAGTGCAGGCAGGGGATTTCGTTGGTCTTTCTCCCACTGCTAGCTTATGTCTCTGGGTTCTTCACAGGGTCTGACTACGACTCTCTCTCTGCCTTTGCTGATGGCAGGAGTGCAGTCTAAACGCCGGGCCTTTTCAGATGCCCTGTGTGCACTGGGTTCTTCCACATTTCTATTCCTGTCTAAAGGCTGGAAGGGCGGGTGACTGAGTCTGTCCTTTGTATAGGGGCTCCCGCACCTCAGGTGTGCAATCCAACTTACAGATCCCTGCTGCTCAGATTTCCATTGTTGTTTGCTCCACCTCTGGTTGCTGGAGGCGCAATAGGTCAATGGAGGTCTGGATAGCTGGCAGAATATTGTACGGGAGGGACTGGCACACAAAATGGCGCGCGTCGGTTCGCGGTGCGCGTCGGTTCGCGGCGCCCACTCTCTTGTTTTTCCTGGGATCTGTGCAGTTCCACTCCTCTTTCTTTCCTTCAAGAACTTGCGTTTGCTGCTGTCCTGGTTCAAGCTCTGCTGTGCAGTTGGTCCCCCGGGCCCTGGACTGGTGCTCTGGAGATGTCCCACTGGAGCTTACGCTGATCGTCTCATGTGTTCCAGTTGCTGTGGCTGGTGTGGGGATCCCTGCCTGGGTAGGGCGTGGAGTCCCGGGGTGCCCACGCCATGCCTGGTCGCTGGGTCTGCCGCGGTGCCTGTAGTTCTCGTCACCTGGCTGATCGTCACAGCTCCAGGTCTCGGTCCCACCGAGCCACTGCATGGTGGTCTCTTTTGTTTCTCGAATGGCTTTCTGAGTCCTCTTCAGTTGTGGTTCATATTTTGCCCCTTTTTGTTGCTTTTTTCCTTCTGTTAAGAAGCTGGTTTTGGGGGCAAAATTGATTCAAAATCACAGCATCTGGGGAAAGGCATTTCATTCAGTCGCCATCTTGAATCCTATCCCACAGCCTTTGTTAAAAATACTGTTCTTGCCTCATGCGTTTACCACATCACCTGTGTAGAAAATGAATTGACTATATATGTGTGGGTCTGTTTCAGGACTGTGTTCTTTTACATTGACCTATATTTTGATATAACTAATAGCAGAAAATTTGTAGGTAAAACCATGTGAACTGGCGTTTTCTTTTGGAAAGGATTTAAATAACCAGTTTATTTAATGAATATAAGTCTATTCTACTTTTGCATTACTTTTGAAGTCAGCTTTGGTAATCTGTATTTTTCAAGAATGTGTTGATTGCATCTATGTAGTCAAATATATTGGAATAAATTTGTCCATAATATTCCTTTAATATATTTATAATGCCTGTATGGTCAGTAATAATGACCCTTCTTTCACTCCTAATATCGTTAACTTCTCTTTTTATTGTTAATCAGTCTGTCTTTAAATTTATTTGCAAATCTCAAGCATAATGCATTTTATTCTACTTTCAATAAATTGGTTTCTTCTCCCATTTTCAGAGATCAGTTTTTCTTCAACTTCACAACATCCCTTCTATCCTCCTTATTCTCAGATCATTAGTTTGCTCTCTCTCTCTCTCTCTCTCTCTCTCTCTCTCTCTCTCTCTCTTTTTTTATTAAGAAAATGAAACTACACCAGATGTGGTGGGACATGCCTGTAATCCTAGTACTTGGGAGGCTGAGACAGGAGGATCGAAAGTTCAAAGACAGTCTCAGCAAGTACAGAGACTGTCATCAACCTAGCAAGACCCTGTGGCTTGCCTCAGCTACTTGGTGAGGCCCTCTACAACTTAGTGAGACCCTGTTTCAAAATAAAGAATAAAAAATAGGGCTGGGGATGTAGCTCAGTGGTAGTATGCCCCTGGGTTCAATCCCCAGTACCACAATAAATAAATAAATAAATAAATAAATAAATAAATAAATAAGGCCAAGGAGGGGTATAGCTCGGAGATAGAATGCCCCTGGGTTCAAACCCTAGTGCCACACACACAAAAAAAAAATGAAACCAAAAGATAATTTCCTTGGATCATGAAATCTATCAGCCTCTCTGTTCTATACCCATATATACTTAGCCTCCCCCATTACAATGGATTTCTATCTCTTCCATCTAAAGTTGATCCCTAGTACATTGGATCCCATATTCTTTTTTACTCAAGGACTTTGCACCTGCCATTATCCTGTCTGTCTCTCTGTCTCTTGCAAAATTAAGTTTATTGGGTTATTATTAGTATGCAAACAACCCATACAATCTCTAATCCGTATGTATGTATGCATATATATACTTATATATACACACACATATAAATTTTTATTTGTACATTATAACTATACATAAATAGAGCCACAGTGATACGTTCACATATACGTTTAACATTACTTGATCTGTTTCCTTCTTCTTACTTTTCCTTACCTTCCTTCCTTCTCCCATCCCCTTCTACCACTCTACTGGTCTCTCGTAATTTGTTTTTCTTTTTTTGCAGTACTGGGGATTGAACCCAGTAGCATTCTACCTCCAAGCTACACCACCAGCCCTATTTTTTATTGTTTATTTTGGAACAGGGTCTCACTAAGTTGTGGAGGGCCTCACTAAGTAGCTGAGGCTGCCATGAACCTGTGATCCTCCAGTCTCAGCCTCCCAAGTACTAGGATTACAAATGTGCACCACCACACCCTGCCCTAATTTTTATGAGGTTCCTTTTGTCTCTTATTTTCTCTCTAGTTTCCACATATGAGAGAAAAGATGTGACCCATGACTTTCTGAAACTGGCTTATCTCACTTAGCATGATCTTCTTCAGTTCCATCCATTTTTCTGCAAATGACATAATTTTGTTCTGCTTTATGGCCGAGTAAAACTCCATGATGAATATATAACACATTTCCTTTATCTGTTCATCTGTTGACAACTAGGTTTGTTTCATAACTTGGCTATTGTAAATTGTGCTGTTCCAAACATGGGTATGCACGTATCACTGTAGAATTCTGACTTTAATTATTTTGCAAAGACACCAAGGAGTGGAATAGCTGAGTCATATGGTGGCTCCATTCCTGGTCTTTTGAGGAATCTCCATACTGATCTTCATAGTGGTTGTACTTATTTATAGTCCCACCAATAGTGTACCAGTGTTTCTTCTCCCCCCCATATCCTCCCTAGCATTTATTATTAACTATTCCAGTCACCCCTTCCATTAATATTCCTACTGCTGCGAGAAAACCACATTATACTTGGCAGAGTAATTCTTTTTTTTTTTTTTTTTTTTTGCGATACTGGGGATTGAACTCAGGGGGCATTCTACCTCCGAGCTATACCCCCAGCCCTATTTTTTTATTCTTTATTTTGAAACCGAGTCTCACTAAGTTGCGGAGTGCCTCACTAGGTAGCTGAGGCTGGCCACGAACCCGGATCCTCCGGTCTCAGCCTCCCGAATGCTGGGATTACAAGCGTGAGCCACCACGCCCGGCTTGGCAGAGTAATTCTTATAAGACATAGGTCATCACACACACACACACACACACACACACACACACACGTTTCTCATGTCACTCAGAATGAAATCCAAATTCCTAGGTAAGGTTTGTAAATTCCTCCTAAATTCTCCCTGACCACTTTTCTTATCTCAAGACCTAACACTTTGTATATTAGGTCTTGAGACCTTAACCACATTGACCTTCTAGGTGATTTTTGCAACCACATTGGCCTTCTGGGTGATTTTTTAATAGGCTAAGGGGATTCCTGCCTCAGAGTCTTTGTCTCCATTGTTTCTATGATCTAGAATTCTTCCCCTAAATCTTTATGTGAATCATTCCCTTACTATATTTGGAAGTCTTCCCTTGACCACTTTATTTCAAGCAGTTCTGCCCTTCCTCCATTACTCTATCCCTCTACCCTTTGTTTTCTTCATAGCCTTATACTACCAGGTGTGTGTGTATGTTTATCATCTGACTCTTCCTCTAGAATATAGGCTTCATGAGAGGAGGAACTTTGATTAATTTCTCTGTGCCTGTTCTAATATTTGATTGTTTTGAACAAATGAATGGAATCAATTAGGCTTTGATACTCTCACTCCTAATTTCAGATGTGGAAACTGAGTCTATCGTGGCTGCCGTACTCCAAGTTTATTCTTATTCTATCTTGTCACTTGTTTCTGGAACCTGATCTGATTAAATTTAAAAGTTTAAAATTAAATTTTTAAGTTAAATTTGATTTGCTTTATGCTAGTTTTTTCTTTTAAAACTAATATAAAAGCCAGATGTGGTGGTGCACGCTTGTAATCCCAGCATTCGGGAGGCTAAGACCAGAGGATCTGGGTTCGCGGCCAGCCTTAGCTACCTAGTGAGGCACTCCGAAACTTAGTGAGACCCGGTTTCAAAATAAAGAATAAAAAATAGGGCTGGGCAAGATGTCCAACCACAGATGAATGGATTACAAAACTGTGGGACATGTACACAGTGGAATTTTACTCAGCCATAAAGAAGAATAAAATCATGTTCTTTGCAGGGAAATGGATGCAACTGGAAAACATTATGTTAAGTGAGATTAGTCAGTCACAAAGAGTTAAGAAGCATATGTTCTCCCTAATATGTGGATGCTAGGGAGAAGATGGGGCATAGGAGGGTCTCCAGATGAAAAGGAGGGATCCTCGATGAGCAAAGAAGTTGATTTAATTGTAGTGGACGCATGGGGCAGAGGGACACCCTAAAGCACATGATGTACTTACACAATCATATCAAGGTCACTCACTGAAGTGAACCTGAGGGGGAGAGAGGGGGAGGGAATGGGGTGTGAATTGGGGAAGGGGGCAAATGAGAATTATGTGCAAATATGTTGTTAACAACTTGTACTTAACAAAGATGTATGCTATATTGCACGAATTACTACAATAAAAAATTAAAAAAAAAAATAGGGCTGGAGGTGTAGCTTGGAGGTAGAATGCCCCTGAGTTCAATCCCCAGTACCGCAAACAAACAAACAAACAAACAAACAAACAAACAAAAAACTAATATAAAATTCGGGACTTCAGTTTTTCATTATTTTTTTTGTCTAACATTATTTTAAACTGCTTAATTTTTGGTAACAATAGATTAACTTTATTGACTTTTTCAGGATGGTAGTGGTATCTTGTCTGCACTTAGTAAAGATACTAGAGTATGAAACAAGAAATGATTTTAAGTTTATTAGGCTTTCCTTTCTCTAGTGGCTTATGCACATGGAACATTTTATTTCCTGCTTTACCATTCCCCTGGCTATCCTATTTCCTCTTCACACCTCCCAAGAAGGGGACAGTGTTGATTCAAGGATGGGGAAAACATCAGGTGGTGAAAGATGGTTTTCATTTTTTCTGTGAAGTAGTCTACAAAGTCACCAGCAGGAAAGAGTACAAAGATTCATTTCCGTGTTCTTACGAGGAGGCTGGAATGAGGCAGCAAGAACTGTAGACTTTGCAGCTAATGAGCATCTTCGCCTTTTCCATGTGAACAGTACAGTCTCATAGAGTAGCTGCCACCCACAAAGCTGTGAAGAAGACTGTGATAGCAGATGGTATCCATGTACAGTTTGATTTGTTTAGAAACCTACATAAAGAGCAGCATGTGTTATTTTGTTTTGTTTTTCCCTTTAATTACTCAAAGCTATGGAGATCAGAATTCAAAGATGATTGTAGTGATATAGCCAGGAGAAGAAAAGTACAAAAGAAGAATATTGACAAGTATATTTTTACTGCATAATTTTAATTCTACATTATTTAATTTTAATTCTACATTATTTATCTGCTTCATATAAAGCTCTACACTAGGCCTTATGTAAAGGTTACAAAGAAGAATGGGTTAAGTATTACAAATTAGTTTGGCTTAATAAAGATGTCATTAGCCGGGTGTGGTGGCGCACGCTTGTAATCCCAGCATTCGGGAGGCTGAGACCGGAGGGTCCGGGTTCGCGGCCAGCCTCAGCTACCTAGTGAGGCACTCCGCAATTTAGTGAGACTCGGTTTCAAAATAAAGAATAAAAAATAGGTCTGGGGGGTGTAGCTCGGAGGTAGAATGCCCCTGAGTTCAATCCCCAGTACCGCAAAAAAAAAAATTAAAAATAAAAAAATAAAGATGTCATTAGTGCCTTTTATATGCCACTAAAGTGCTGAGAATATAGAAATTAAGATAGTTTCCATCCTTGAGCTAGTTTACACTGTAGTGGAAGATACAGCAAATGGATAGTTTTGGTACCACACAGCAGGTGCCATGATAATTGTGTATCAAGATGCTGTAGATCCTCTGAAGAAACCGCACCTTTTCCAACCTGGGTGGGTAATGAGGATTAGAAAGGGGAGGTATCCTGGGGAGGTGAAGCCCTAATGACCAACCCTTGCTGAGTAGGTACTAGTTAGGTAAAGAGGAGTGGGGAAGGACCAGGGGTTCATTGCATCTCCAATGGCAGGAAACACCATGGCTGTTTGGGAAAGACTCAAGTCTTGCTGATATTACTGAAAGTAGCCTCTGTGGCAGGAGCTGAGGCTGATTGACAAGGGCCAGGTTAGGGTGGAGTTTAGAGTTTATCTGGTATGTTCATTTTTTCATCAAGTAATGGCCTGTTGATTGCAACAGAATGTCCTAGAATATTTGCAGAAATGTAAGTTCGATGCTACTTCATGATGTAGAAAATCATCATCCAAAGATACATTGTTTCTGCTTAGAATTGGGATTTTCCTATAGGGCTAATATAGAATGCTCTGTATTTAATGAATATTTTCCTAAATGATATGCCTTGACAGTTCTACACAAAAACAGTATGGGAGATTTTGTGTCTTTCATTGGTGTTTTAGGAGGTTCCCAAAAGAACTATAGGTTTTTGGGTTTTTTTTTGGTACTGGGGATGGAACCCAGTGGCATTCTACCTCCTATTGTATTCTTTTTTTTTTTTTTTTTTTAAACAGGGTCTCAAGTTATGGAGGGCCTTACTAAGTTGCTGAGGCTGTCCTCAACCTGTGATCCTCCTGTCTCAGCCTCCCAAGCACACGCCACCACACCTGGCTAGAACTATAGTTATAAAGATTTGCTTATATGGTAAATAAAGAAGATGATATACTGTATCTTGGGCCAATACAGAGGCAGAAAATTCCAAACAAAAAGTAATTTGAGAGTCTAGATCGCAACTACATTTTTAGGATATATTTCTCTGATACCAGTATAGGGCAGAACTTCCCTGAGAATTTTATCATTTAGTGTTCAGCTTGTAACCGTGTGTGTGTGTGTGTGTAAAGTTTGGGGGGAAAGCAAGGAATATAGAAATAGAAAATAGAAAAAGAGAACTTATGGTATTTCCATATTCTGTATCTTTTTACTACACAGGAATTAGAAAATAAAAGAAGACTGCAAAAACAGGCTGCCACTACTCAGAGCACCACAGAAGTTCGCTTGAATAGAGCCCTAGAAGAAGCAGAAAAGTATAAATTGGAGTTAAGTAAAGTAAGGCAAAATAACAAGGTATGAAAGGATTAATAATTTTGGTAGTGATCACTTTTGGTAACCTTTTTAACACAAGCACACAAAAAAGTGCTTTCTTTCTTTCTATCTTTCTTTCTTTCTTTCGTGGTACTGGGGATTGAACTCAGGGCATTCTACCACTGAGCTACACCCCCAGCCCTATTTTTTATTCTTTATTTTGAAACAGGGTCTCACTAAGTTGCGGAAGGCCTTGCTAAGTAGCTCTCAGCCTCCCAAGTACTGGGATTACAAGAGTGCACCACCACACTCGACTAAAAGTTTTAAAATTACTGTTCTTGATGTCACAATGAATGTTTCTTTTTCCAAAAGAACTATATTTGTTATTAATGTACATTTCAACAAATTGGGATTATGTGCTTGGTTATTACCATCATTGAGTTATGGCACATCTCTTTGGAGTATTCATTTCTTCATCCAAAAGATTTTTACGGGTGATCATATTTTATGCGAGACACTTCTAAGTTCTGGGGATAAGCAGTAAGGAAAAAACATTTTTTATATCTCAAGTCTATTAGATTTTTTTTCTCTGGTGTGTGTGTGTGTGTGTGTGTGTGTGTGTGTGTGTGTGTGTGTTGTGTTACTGGGGATTGTACTCAGGGGCATTCTACCTCTGAGCTACACTCCCAGCCCTATTTTATTTTGAAACAGGGTCTTGCTAAGTTGTTGAGGGCCTTACTAAGTTGCTGAGGCTGGCCTCAAACCTGTGATCCTTCTATCTCAGACTCCCACATACTGGGATCACAGGAGTGTGCCACAATGCACAGCTATCATATTCTTTTATGAACCTCAATTTTCTACTATATAAAGTGAGAGGCTGTTTCACAGGACAGTGGTTCTCAAATTGAGCATGTATTGCTGGGCCCCAACCTTGGAGTTTGTGATGCAGTAGATTTAGAGTGAGGCCTGACAATTTGCAGTTTTAACAGGTTCCCAAGTGATGCTACTGCTGTTTCTGAAACCACAGTTCAGTAACTACTGTTACAGATTTATTATAAAGATCACCATTACATCTCCAACGTTTAGCCAATACTTGGCATAGGATTAGCATTCAATGCCTTAAATATCTGTTGCACACATGGATACTCTTCCTTTTATTTCTGAGTAAAAGCTCAGTTTCTTGTGAGTGTGAAGCCTTTTGAACGTTCTATAAATGGTATTAATTTTTGGTTCTGTATCAACCTGAAAGGGTTGATTCCATTGTAATCTCTCCCTTAGGACAATATTTAATCACTTAATAATGACTTGGATAATGAAATTAGGAACTACCTTCATTCCATACACAGATAATATATTTTGGATTATTAATAACACTGAATAGGAATAGAATAAAACTGACTTTGATTAGTCTTCCAACATGGTGTGTGTGTGTGTGTGTGTGTGTGTGTGTGTGTGTGTGTTACTAGGAGTTGAACTCAGGGGCATTCTACCTCCGGGCTACACCCCCAGTCCTATTTTTAATTTTTATTTTGAAACAAGGTCTCACTAGGTTGATGAGAGTCTTGCTACTTGCTGAGGTTGTCCTTGAACATGAGATCCTCCTATCTCAGCCTCCCAAGTACTGGAATTACAAGCATGCACCACCATACCTGGCTCCAACATGTTTAACAGAGGTAAATACATGACAGTGACTGTGGTGTTTTAACAATACTATCTGTGAGATGGTTTATGTTATACGATTGTGTTGTTTTCATGTTCAAAGGCCATCAGTGATGGCATGATAACTGAGTTATTAATAGAAGTTATTAAACAATCAAGTAATCTTTTAGACTTACCTATGTTGTTAGAGTATTATTTCTAGTTTGGTGCTTTTTAAAAGGATTTTGAGGAAAATAAAAAGAAGAGTATCCATGTGTGTATCAGGATTTGCAATTCTGGTTGTGATTTGATCTCTAAAATAGCACACACATTAGGGAAGTAGAAAGAAAAAGTGGTTTCCATGACAGCAGATGACTTTCCTTATTCTATCCAACCATCTTGAAAATTCAGGTGATGAGGAGTTGGTATGTGAACAATTCATTCTAAAACCATCAAAACTATAAAAACAACCTAGATATGTTCAACATACAAACTCTGACCCCAGGTCTGCAGTATGGGTGATTGATTTAAACACATTGAGATATTATTTGAGTATACTTTTCTTATTGTTTACTATAATGTAGACATTTATGATCAGAATTTTAAAATGTAACTTATTTCAGAATGCAAAACAACCCTGGGTATATATGTATCTTATGGTTTGATTTTTTTAGTTATTTTGCCTACTTCTAAGATTTATCTTTGAAAGATGTTCCTGGGCTATTAGTAATTTTTTCTTAGAGTCTAATCTAAGAAATCTGTATATAAGTTTTCTTTCGTGAGCAGGATTTTTTTTCATTTTGATTCTTTATACCTTGCCTCTCATTCTGATTACACATATAAGTTGGATGTTTAGATAATCTATCGCCAAAACTCAGGTGCAACTGTGATAAATGCATGATAGTTTGAGCAGGTAACCAGGCCAATGTATGTAGTTTTAAAAAATATATTTCTAAGATTGGAATAATATATAATATAAAAGTTATGTTTCAAGTGAGAAGATTATGGACAGAAGAAATAGTAGTAAAAATGGCTCTGTGGCAAGAAAGAAGACAAGTTAATGAATAGCAAGAACAGAAGTGAAGGGAGTGATACAGAGTGAAGCTTCAAATACATAGAGCATAAATCCTCCATGTCCTATAGGCCATGGCTTAGGATTTTGGATTTCATCCAAAGCACAGTGCAAATCTACTGTACAGTTATTCTCTGTAGCATAGAGAATCAATTGCAGTGAGGCCAGTATGGATACAGACAGACTTTTTGGTAAGAGTAGAAGTATAAATGAGAGATAATGATATAGCTTGGAATAAGTGATATAGTGGTAGAAATGGAAGGGAATCAAGTATCAAAAAATATATTTAGGTAAGAAAACTACTAGAGCTTAGTGATGGACTGCATATGAGCTTGTGGTAAAGGGAAGCCTAAGATAGCATATTTGGATTTCTGTGTTTTAGAACTAGATAGTACCATTCACTGAAATAAACACTGGAAGCTGGGCACTGTGGTGGGTGCCTGTAATCCCAATTCTTGAAGGCTTAGACAGGAGGATTACAGCCTTAAAGCCAGTACTCAGTAATTTAGCAAAATCCTGTTTCAAAATAAAAAATAAAATAGGGCTGGTGATACAGCTCAGAGGTAGAACCCCCCTGGGTTCAATCCGTAGCTACCCTTCCCCCAAAAAACAAACAATACACTGGAACTGGTTTGGGGAAGAAAATTATGAGTTGTTTTGAACATGTTAAGTTTGAAGTTATTCTGAGAAATCCAAGAGGAGATGTCAAAACTTAGAGGAGAAATCTGTATAGAAAAGGAAGATAGAGTAAGTGTGAGATTGAGAAAAACAAGGGCCTAGAACTAAGCTTCGAACAATTCCAGTGTTTCTAAGGAGTGGTCAGTGGTGTTGAATACTGCTGAGAGGTCAAGTTCTATGAGAACTAACTAAATAAATAAATAAAATTGCTGGACTTAATCACAGGTGAGGGAATGGAGATGGTGAATATATGTACATAATTCTTTCAAGACATTTAATAAAGGTCTACCCTTTCTTTAAGGAGTTAATTTGCATACAGTAAAATGCAGATTCTATATGTTTAGTTAAGCAAGTTTTGACTCTTATATATGTATAACCACCACTTCAATTACCATATAGAATGTTTTCTTTTTCCCCAGAACATCCCCTTTTTCCCCCTCTTCAGACCTTTCCCAGAGATTCTACTGTTCTGATTTTCTTGTTCTTGAGTTTCTTATAAATGGAACCATATATAGGGTGCACTCTTTTGTGACTGCCTTCTTTCACTCAACATAATATTGAAATTGACCCATGCTATGTGTTTTTTTTTTCTTGCTTAATCTGTCCTGTTAATGAGTTATCAAACTTTTTTCAAAGAATCAACTTTTGATTTTATTTTCTCTATTGTCTGTTTTCTATTTCACTGAATATTTGCTCATTGTATCCTTTTGTCTACTTGCTTTGGTTTTAATTTTCTTTTCTATACTTTGTTTCTTAAAATGAAGTCTTAGATCATTGATTTTAAGCGTTTCTTATCTAAAGCTTGTGTGTGTGTATGTGTGTGTGTGTGTGTGTGTGTGTGTGTGTGTGTGTGTGTGTGTGTGTATTACCAGGGATTGAAACCAGGGGCATTCTACCACTGAGCTACACCCCCAGCCCTATTTTTTATTCTTTATTTTGAAGCAGGATCTCACTAAGTTGTGGAGTGCCTTACTAAGCAGCTGAGGCTGGCAGCGAACCCGGATCCTCTGGTCTCAGCCTCCCAAGTACTGGGATTACAAGCGTGCGCCACCACGCCCGGCTCTCTAAAGCATTTAAAACTACACTTTCTTCTAAAGTGATGCTTTAGCAATGCCCCACAACTTTTTTTATTTGCCTATCTTTAACCATATTACTATTTAATCTTTCATACTTACTGGGATATAGTTAACATATAATAAACCTGTACATACTGAATGTAAAATGTGATGTTTTGACTGTAGAGCTGTGAAATAATCACCTGTTACCCTGAAGAAATAATATATCTGTTACCCTGAAGTTATTTTTGTGTTCCTTTATAATACTCTATTCTCCAAAGAACTTGTTCACATTTCTAGTATTTTATATTCATTTTTACTGTGACTTCTTTCATTCACTTCAATTATTTTAAGATTCATACATGTTGGTTCATGAATAGTTCATTTAAAAAATTTAGATATATCCAAATTTGTCTGCCCCTTCATCTGTTGATGGACATCTGAGTTGTTTAGAGTTTTTGCCTATTTTACACAAACTGCCATGAACATTCATGTGTAAGTCTTTGTGTTAACTTACGCTTTCTTTTCTCTTGAGTAAATACCTAAGGAGTCAAATATCTAGTTTATGTTCTCACCAGCAGTAGTACATCAAAGTTTCAGTTGTTCCAATTCTCACCAATACTTAATATATTGCATCTCATTGCAGCTTTAGTTGAGTTTCCCTCATGACTAATGACGTTGAATATGTTTCCACGTGCTTATTTGCCACCTTAATATCTTCTTTGGTGAAGTGTCTATACAGATCTTTTTATTAAAAAGAATCCACGATATTTAGAGGTTATAGATTTACATAAGAATTGTGAAGGTAATTCAGAACATTCTTGTAAATTCCATATCCAGTTACATTTTTATAATTAGTGAATTAATATTGAAAATACTGATTTACAATTGACCACGACTTCCTTAGTTTTACCTCTTTTGTTTGTTTTAGAAAAATTGTGTTGCCTTATATAACAAGCTATATAACTCGTTACATAAACGAGTTGTATGGGCTCCTTATGTATCCTAATTCCTTGTCTCTTACTGGTTATCCACTCTGTAAATATCCTCATCCTTTGTCTTTTATAGTGTAACAGTCTTTGACTCTTCTTTTGTTAAGAATTCTCTGCTAAATCTAAGGTCAGTAAGATATGCTCTTAGGTTTTAAGAAAACCTATGGAAGGTGCATAGCTTTGGCTTTTATGTTCTGATGAGTTTTTGTGTATGATGTGTGATAAAGGTTAAGGTTCATTTTTTTGCCTTTGTTCCAGCATTGTTTGTTGAAAAGATTATCCTTTCATCATTGAATTACCTGGATTCTTTTGTTGAAAATCAGATCCCAGATAGTGTGGATCGATTTCTGGAATGTCTATATTCCATTGGTCTATATGCCTATCTTTATGCTGGTAGATTGTTTTGATTATAGCTGTATAATTCTTGAAATCAGTGAGTCCTCCAACTTTATCTTTCTATTTATAAACTACTTGGTTATTCTTTGCATTTCCTTATAAACTTTAGAATCACCTTATCAGTTTCCACAAAAAAAATCCTGTTGGAGTATCATTGGTAATGTGTTAATCCATAGATTTATTTGGGGAAATTGACAATACTATGTCTTTCAATTTGTAAATAGAGAATATCTATTTAAGTCCTCTTCAATTTCTCTAAGCAGTGTATTATACTTTTCAAAATGTATGTTTTGTACAGTTTTCTCAAACTTACCCTTTGTTGCTAAGTGGAAAAAAATAATTTACTCAGTATACTGGCTCTGTATTGTGCAACTATGCTAGACTCACTTGTTCTAGAAGCCTTGGGATTTTTCTATATAAACCATTGATGGATAAAGGGCCAAGTAGTAAATATTTGAGATTTGTGTGGCTGTATATGGCCCCCTGTTATAAGTTCATTGGCTTTCTTTTTAAAATTTATTTAATCTTTTCAAAATAAAAAAAAATCACTTTTAATTAATGTGTTATAGAAAAACTGACTGCAGTTTCCTAGAAGATCTTATCAGGGATTTTCCAGATGCCTTTCTTTTGATCTATTGAGATACTAATATAGTTTCCTTTTTTTAGTTTGATATTGGTTGGCTTTCAAATGTTAAGACATCCTTATATTCTTGGGATAAACCTTACTTGATGATGGTGTATAATTATCAATATATGCTATTGGGTTAGAATTGCAAAAAATTTAAAGATTTCCTACATGTATGTACACATGGGAACATACTTTTAGTCTGTGGTTTAGTCTGTAGTCTATGGTTTTCTTTCAGTTTTCCTTTGTGTATGTTTGGGGGAAGGGGGATGTAGTGCTAGGGATTGAACCCAGCATACTAGGAAAATTTGCTGTCACTGAGCTATACCTCCAGCCCTTGTTTTAGTAAATGCTTTTAAGTTTGTAGTTTTCCTGTAAATTTTTTTTGTTTTGGTATAAGTGCTTCATGGTATGAATTCCCAGCTCATTTTTCTAAAAAAGCTCAACTTTTTGGAGAAGCTTTTGTAGAGTTGGTATTATGTTTTTCTTTAGATACCCGATAGAGTTTACAAGTGAAGCCATAGACCTACAGTTTCCTTGTGGAAATACCTGAAATTTCAAATTCAGTTTCTTAAATGAACATAGACGTATTCTATATAGAGGCTGTCTATATTTTCTTGAGTTTGGGGCATTTGTGTCTCTCAAGGAATCTGTCTATTTCTTCTATGTTGTTAAATTTAGTGGCATAATTTTTTATACTGTTTCCTTACTATCCTTTGAATATCCCTCCTACAGTCTTATTGGCTTGCCCCCACCTCCCTCATTCTTTTTTTTTTTTTTTTTTGTGGTACTGGGGATGGAACCTGGGGGCATTCTACCTCCGATCTACAGCCCCAGCCCTATTTTTTATTATTTATTTGGAAACAGGGTCTCACTAAGTTGCGGAGGACCTCACCTAAGCAGCTGAGGCTGGCCGAAAACCCGGATCCTCCAGTCTCAGCCTCCCAAATGCTGGGATTACAAGCGTACACCACCATGTCCGGCTTCCCTCTTCTTGTATTGGTAATTTGCATCTTTTCTTTTCCTGATCCATCTTACTAGAGGCCATTTCTGGTTTCATTAGTTTTCCTCTATTTTTAACTTTTACTGATGCATTATAATTATGAATCATAATGAGATTCAAAGAGATACATTCATACAGAGACATATAGCTTGATGTATTACCCTCCTCTGCATCCCATCCCATCCCAGCCTGCTCCCCCCTCCTCTCTCCTCATACAGGTGTCCCAATTTCTCTACATTCTTGCCAACACTTCTTGTTTTTCTGCTTTTTAAAAAAATAGTAGTCATCCTAATGGGTGTGATGTGTTACTTCTTTGTGGTTTTGATTTTCATTTCCCTAATGTTACTTTTTGGATCTGGAATGGTCCCCCCAAAAAACCACGGTTCCAATGCAGCAAGGTTCAGAGTTAGGGGTTTTAAACAATGACTGGATCGTGAAAGCTTTAACCTGGATTAATCTGTCTGATAGATGAATAATTTGAGTCTGTTTATTGGGTTGTACCTGTAGGCAAGTTGGAGGACATTGGTCACTGGGTGCATGTTGTAGGAATGTTTATCTTTTCCCACCGGTTTCCCTTCTCTCTGCTTCCTGGCTGCCATGAGATCAGCAGCTTTCCTCTGCCATGCCTTTCTGCCATGATGTGTCTGCATTGGAGCCAGTAGACCATGGACTGAACCTGTAAGACCAGGAGCCAAAATTAACCTTGCCCCCTCTAAGTTCTTGTCAGGTGTTTGGATCACAGTCATGAAAAGCTAACACACCTACTAGTGACATTGAGCATCTTTTTGTGTGTTTGTTAGCTATCTTTAGAGCAATGTCTATTCAAGTTCTATGCCCATTTTCAACTGTTTTTCATTGTTGAATTGTATTCTAGATATTAACCCTGGATTAGATATATGATATACAAATATTTCCTCCCATTTGTAGGTTGTCTTTCCACTCTATTGTTTGTATCTTTTGGTGCACAGAAGTTTCTAGCTTTGATATAACTCAGTTTGCCATTTTCTTTGTTGGCTATGCTTTTGGTGTGACATACCCAAGATAAAATTGTGAAATCCAATGTCATTATCCCTTTTCTCCATCTTTTCTTCTAAGGGATTTTTAGTGTTAGTTCATATGCTTAGGTATTTGATCCATTCAAATTAATCTTTGTACACAGAATGGGATCAGGGGATAACTTCATTTTTTTTTGCATGTGCATATCCAGTTTCCTAGCACCATTGTTAAAGAGACTATCTCTTCCCCATTTGTACTCTTGCCACCTTTGTAAAAAATCATTTTACCATATATGTGAGTTTGTGTTTGAGCACAATCTTGTTCCACTTTTCTTCATGTCTGTCTTGATTCCACAGCACCACACTGTTCTAATTATTGTAGCTTTATAATATTTGAAACTATTGAAGTGGGGGACCTTCAACTTTGTTATTGTCTATCCAGGGTCCCTTGAGGTTCTCTTTGAATTTATTTCTGCAAAAATGTGCTGTTGTGATTTTGATAGAAGTTGCATCTAATCTGTAGACTACTATTGGTACAATCAAGATCTTAACAATATTAAGTCTTCCAATCCATGAGCACAGATTTCTTTCAGCAACATTTTTGTAGTTTTTGGTATATAAGTCTCTTACCTCCTTCCTTAAGTTTATGTCTAAGTATTCTTTTGATCTATTGTAAATAAATTGTTTTCTTAGTTTCCCTTTTGCAATTTTCATTGTTAGTATACAGAAACTTAGGAACACACATTTTTTTTATGTGGATTCTGTATCCTGAAACTTCACTGAGTTCATTTATTATGACAGTTTACTTATAAAATCCTGAGGGTTTTCTACGTATAAGATTGTATTGTTTGTAAATAGAGATGTTTTTTCTTCCTTTCCAATTGATTCTTCTGTCCAAATTACTCAAGTTTGGAACTTACAGTACTAGGCAGAACATAAGTTGGTACCTTTGTCTTATTCCAGATCATAGAGGGAAAGCTTTCAGTCTTTTACCAATGAGTGTGATATTAGCTGTAGGCTTTTCATATATGGCCTTTTTTATGTTGAGGTAGTTTCCTTCTATTCCACACATATGAAGAGTATTTAATATTTTTAAATACTTTTTCAGCATCAATTCAGATGACTATGTGGGGTTTTTCCTTCATTCTGTTAGCGTGATATATTAACATTTATTTTTGAATGTTGAATTATCTTTGCTTTCTAGCAATAAACCCCACTTGGTCCTCATATATAATCCTTTAAATTTTTTTTTTAGTTTTACTTTTTTAAAAAAATATACTATCATTGGTGCATTATAGTTATACATCATAGTGAGATTCAAAGTGATAAGGACTTGGTTTCCCTTCAGATCCCACCCCTGTCAATACATATTAGTGAGTTTTGTTGGGAAAAGAAAATTCCCAAGGCTAGGTAACTCTGTACAGAAAAAAAGGTTTATTTAGTTCACAGTTCTGAAGATTTAAAGCCATGGGGCCAGCATCAGCTTGGCTCTGATGAGGACCTCATGGCAGACAGAATCACAATGGGAAGAACACAGTGGTTACAAGAGAGAGATCACAGGTAGTGATCCATCATATATGGAATGGCATTATTTGAAGTACTTCCTTAATTAGTTCTCCTTTTCCCCTTCCTCTTTTTAATGTGCTGTTGAATTTGGTTTGTCATAATTGTTAAGGATTTTTTTAATCCAAATTCATCAGGGATTTTGATCTTTTTTCTTCGTCTATCTTTGGTATATAGTTACTATTTGCCTGATAGAATAAATTTTGAAGTTTTTATGGTTTGGATATGGCTTCATTTTGTTCAAGAGTTTATGTGTTGGAAATCTTGTCCCCAGGGTGGCAGTGTTTGGAGCTGGTGTGGAACTTTAAGAGGTGGGGTCTAGGAGGACATCCTTTGGTCAATGGCAGTCATGCCCTCTCTTGGAAGGGATTATGTCACCCCAGTCTCTTTCTGGCTTCCTATCTCACCCTGTGATCTTTCTCTTGTACCCTTAACTTAGAGTAATTTTAATGCTTTTGTCTTTTAAATGCTATAAAGAATTAAAAGTTACAAACCAAAATTATAACAACATGGATTACTGGACAACTTATTTCCATATGGCTTTGAGTTATTGTATCACATTCTTTATTTCAAATTGAAAGATTCCTTTTTTGCATTTTGTAGTGCAGGTATAGTGATAATGTACTTCTTCTTTAGCCTTTATCTGAAAATGTCTTCTTCATTTTTAGAGGATCCTTTTGTGGTGATAGTATTCATACTGACAACCTTTTAATATTTTAAATAAACAAGTCATCATATTGCTTTCTGGTTCTCAAGGTTTCTGCTAAGAAATCTGATATTCTTACAGATGCTCCCTTTCACATGACAAGTCACTATTCTTTTGCTGCTTTCAACATTTTCTCTGTATTTGACTTTTGAACATTGACTATAATTTGTCAATGTGCCTCTCTTTGGGTCTATCCTGTTTGGAGTTTATAGAGCTTCTTATATTTGTATATCCATTTCTTAATTTTTTTAATTATGCGTGCATTGTAAGCATACATCTTTGTTAGGTACAAATTGATAACGACATATGTGCCCACATTTCTCATTTGACCCTTTCCCCAAATTCCCACCCCACTCCCTCACCCTCCCTCCCTCTCAAGTTAAGTTTGGTGAGTAACCTTGATGTACATTAGGGTGCCCCCCCATCCATCCCTTTCGGTTAATTCAACTTCTTTGTTTATCGAGGGTCCCTTCTTTTCCATCTGGAGACCCTCTTATGCCCCATCTTCCCCCTAGCATCTGCATATTAGGGAGAATATATGCTTCTTTACTCTTTGTGACTGGCTAATCAAAAGCACTAGCAACTCAAAGGAAGATCAATACATGGGATTGCATCAAACTGAAGAGCTTCTGTGCAGCAAAGGAAACTATCAAGAACCTCAACAGAGAGCCTACAGAGTAGGAGAAGATTTTTGCCAGTTACTCTACAGATAGAGGTCTAATATCTAGGATATACAAAGAACTCAAGAAAATCACAGCCAAGAAAACAACCCATTTCTTAAATTTAGGAAGCTTTCAGTGTCATTATTTCTTCAAATTAACTCTGTCCTTTCTCTGTTTCTCCTGTTTATTTTGGCCAATTCCCAAGTCCCTTAGGCCCTGTTCACTTTTGTTCCTATCTGCAAGTTTGCTAATTCTGTTAGTCTGTTGTTGAGCCCATCTAGTGAGTGTTTCAATGCAGTTATTCTTCAGTTTGAGAATTTGCATTTGTCTCTTTTTAAAATTTTTTGTTGATATTCTAATTTTTTCATATATCATTTTTCTGATTCCTGTAGTTATCTGTTGGTGTTTTCCTTCACTTCATGAATTATATTTAAGACTAGTGTTTTAAAGTCTTTGTCAAGTAAGTCAGAGGCCTGTATTCCTTTAGGGTTGGTTTGTATAGATTTATTTTGGTCCACTGGATGGGTCACATTTCTCTCTTTCTTTGTAGGCATTTTGGGTCATGTATTGAAAAGTGTTCATGTAGCTGGGTGTGGTAGCACACACCTGTAGTCCTAGTACTTGGGAGGCTAAGACAGGGGGATTATAAGTTCTAGGCCAGCTTCAGCAACTTAGACCCTGTTTCAAAATAAAAACTAAAATAAGGCTAGGGGTGTAGCTCAGAGGCAGAATGCCCCTGAGTTCAGTATCACACATATACAAAAAAAAAAAAAGTTCATTTAAAAAAACAAAAAACACTTCTTACAGTCTTTGTAGGCTGAGTGTAGCAGGATAAGACATACACTAATTTGCACGGCCTAAAGGCTCAGGGTCCTCAGTCCTCAAACCTTTTCTTCCCTGGCCCTGGATGTGTGCTTTAATTCCTGTTTTCTATTATTATTTATTACTTCTATTTGTTATTATTATTTACAGAATACTAGTTTCTGTAATCAAACCCATGTAGGTAAGACCTTACATATTTAATACAATGTATTACCCTGTACAAATGGGGAAAAATTAACATTTCCAGACCAACATGGTTGCTAATTTCTACACAATCACATGGCTGCTTCTAAATGTCCAATGTCCTAATTTCCCTAATGTCTCACCCATGTGTCTTTGCAAGGTGTTAGGTGCAGTATTGTGTTCCTCTGCAGTTCTCACATGTAGCAATGCCCACCACTTGTTTCAGCAGCCTCCAATCTGATACCCAAATTAAAGCATCTCATCATCAATGCTCTGAGTCATGGAAGCCAGAAGCCAGAAGCCAGAAGCAAATTCACTCTTTTCCTTTCATCCCAAAGTAGAAACTGGGAATTGGGTGGCCTGATGGCTTCCTCCAGACCATGCTGTGCCAGAGAAAGTGTGGGAAAGAGCAAACAAAAATACCATGAAACTTCTACCCACTTCCAGTATAGTTTTTGCTTGAGTAGGCATTCCCTTTGTTGCTGTCTAATTGGTTTTTAGAGTTCTCACAAAGATACTTTGGTCTGTATATTTGGTATTTCTGTAGGAGAGCATTGGCCTGGAGCTTCCTAATCTGCCATCTTGCTATCACTCTTTTAAAAAGTTTTTTTTCCCTCTAAAGGAAAGTTTATATTTACATGTTACTTTTGCTAGCATTTTTTTTTTAACTTTTTTCTTGTTTTTTTATGACTTGTAGTTTTTTAAAAATTTACTGGTCCATTGTAATCATACATCTTGATGAGGTACAAGATGGTAGAGGCATACATATACACCTCACTCTTTTAGCCCTTCCCCAATTCCCACCCCATTCCCTCCTTCTCGTGTTCAGCACAGTGACTGATTTTGATAAGTTTGTGAATATACATCATGTGCATTAAGGTGTTTCCCTCCTCTCCCCTCTGATCTCCCTCAGTTAGGTTGCCTTCTTTACTCATTTAAGGTTCCTCCTCCTTTGGAGTCTCTCATATGTCCCATTTTCTCCCTAGCTTCTGCAGAGTAGAGAGAACATTTGACTTTTTACTTTTTGTGACTTGACTCATCTCACTTAGCATGATGATCTCTAATTCTATCCATTTCCCTGCAAATGACATGATTTTGCTCCTTATGGCTGAGTAAAATTCCATTGTGCACATATCCTATAGTTTTGTAATCCATTCATTCAAGCAGTTGATGGACAGCTTGGCTGGTTCCATAGTTTGGCAAATGTGAATTGTGCAGCTATAAACATAGATACACATGCATTAGTCTGGTAGTCTGGTTTCAATTCTTTTGAGTAGATACTCAGAAGTGGTATTGCTGGGTCATGTGGTAGGTTCATTCCCATTCTTCTGAAATTTGGAGGATCCTCAGATCTGTTTTCCAAAGTGGTTGCACTAATCTGCAATCCCACCAATGTATTAGAATTCCTACTTCTCCACATCCTTGCCATTGTTGTTTGTGTTTTTAATGATTGCCATTCTAATTGGGGTTAGGTGAAATCTCTTAGTTTTGATTTTCTTAATGTATTTGTAGATTTAGATTTCCTTCTGGTATGATTTTTTTAAACATTTTAAGCACAGAGATTTCTGTACTCAATAACTTCTACAGATCTGTCTTAAAGTTGACTGATCTTTTTTCTGCATTGTCCAAATTGTGGCAAAACTAGTTCAGTCAACTTTACCAAGATTAAGTGTTTGGCCTTTCTTTCCAGAGGCAGTGGATGAATTATTTGCTTAGCTTTTTAGAGTATACCTGTTCCCTTTCACAGGTTCCTAGGAATCTCAATTTATACATGGTATGTGGGTGCCTACCAATGATGTAGATTTTGAGGGCTCTTTTTTCTAGGATTTCCCATGTGGCAATTTGTACTACCTTAGCAATACTGATCTCTTATTCCTTAGCCTAATAAGACTATATTTTGCTTGAGGTCTATTCCTATAACTCCATGAATAGGAAAATACTCTCAGGAAAAGCTAGTTGAATGTGGTCTCAACCCGTATGCAATATTCTTTCAAGGATCATGTTACTTTCAATTTCTGCTTACTATTGACTACTTATCTATGTCTTCAAATACATTTCTTAAATTGTGTCCAAAGTATAAATTTAGTAACACAGGTGTTACTATCAGGTGAGTGTGTCCAATACAAGTTACTTTGACATTACTGGAATTAGAACTGAAAAATTTTTAAAACCTGTTTTGTTTTAAATAGTAGAGACTTGACCTTGATTAAAAGCTGTCAAATAATTTAGTTATGCAAACACATTTTATGTACAAAATTTTAATATTTTAGTTAATTTTTATTGCTAGTGTGTGTAATTATGGTCTTTACAATGATTTCCATCAAAAGACTACATATTAGAAAAAGTATATATGTTTTTTCCTTTTGTAGGATATAGCAAATGAAGAGCACAAAAAAATAGAAGTGTTAAAGTCAGAAAACAAGAAGCTAGAAAAACAAAAAGGAGAATTAATGATAGGGTTCAAGAAGCAATTAAAATTAATCGATGTTTTAAAAAGGCAGAAGGTGAGTCCATCTTAAAATGAAAGTTAAATTACAGATACTATCTGGACCTTTGTACTAAAAGATTTAGTAGTTTTACTTTATTATTTTTCTTACAGATTAAAATGTTTAATATACTAAAACTAGAGGGTACTTTTTATTTAGACATCCTTAGACACAAAATTTTATCTAAATAAAATGCATAAACACATGAAATCCAATATAAATAAGATTACATATATAATGTATCATCTAAGCAAATGTATATTTTCTTTAAGTTAATAACGTACATAAAGGGGAGAGCTCAAGATGGCGTGTGAAACACCTCTCCTCAGGCGCTGTGAAATCAAATCAAATCTGCCATAAAAGCAGCTTCTTAATGGAAGAAAAAAAAAGCAAAAAAAAAAGCCAACAAAGCAATGAAAATTGAACTACACCTAAAAAGACCCCAGAAAGCTGACCAGGGAGAGCAAAGGAGCCCGTCCTCGCGGCAATGGTGCCATGCTGGGGAGCAGTGGTGGCCATTAAGCCACCGGGACAGGGATCAATTAACACGGAGATACCTAGCAACTTCCTGTGTACCCAGCAACTAGATGTGGAGCAAGCGACTCCAGAACTCCACATCCTAACCAGGCGGCGGATCCCCGCACCTTCCACAGCGACCGGAATGCGTGGTAAGACCATCGTAAGCCCCAATGGGACCACCCCAGCTCATCTCTCCCTCCAGAGCTGGAGCAGCGATCAGCTGCACTGCAGAGTTTGAATGAAAACTGCTGCAAAAGTAGCCTTTTGACAGAAGGAAAGAAAAGAAAAGCAGCAAAAAAAGTGAACAAAGCAATGAAAGCAGCTGAACAGAACCCAGGGAGAACAAAGGAGCTGGTGCGCCATTTTGCCAGCCGCCATCTTGCCAGACACCATTTTGCCAATCACCAAGAGCAGCATCTATTAGCACCAAAACTTCCAACGACCTCCTGCGTACCCAAAGACCGGAAGTGGAATAAGCGACTACAGAATTCCACACCCTAATCAGGCAGCATACCCCCACAGGATCAACAGCGATCAAGAACACCTGGGACAACCATCTTAAGCCTGCGACAAGGACACTCCAGATCATGCCTCCCACTGGAACCAGAGCAGCAGGGATCTATAAGTTAAATTGCACCCCAGGGTGTGGGGGCCCCAATACAAAGCGCAGACTCAGTCACCGCCCTTTAAGTGATTGAATAAGACCAGAAGTGCAGGAGGGACCCAGTGCACACAGGGCATAGAGAACTTCCAGGCACCCTGGAAAAATGCCCGGCATATAGATTGCACTCCCGCCACCAGCAAAGGCAGAGAGACACAGACAGGCCCGGTGGAGAGCTCTCCGCTTGCAGCGGGAGAGTCATCAGCAGAACTCCCTGCCTGCACTGACAGAGCAAATAAGAATACCAGAGACACATTTGAAAATTTAATAGAGCAAGCAGACATTTAAAAGCTAAAAATCCACGCAGATCCAAAAGGGCTGCAGAGGCCAACTCAGCTCTGTACTTACAAACCAGCAGGATTTTTGTTTTTGTTTCTTGTTGTTGCTTTTTTTTTTTTTTTTTCTGTGTGTGTGCTATGTTTTAGTTATTTTTTCTATGGCCTTGATTTATTTATGTTTGTTTGGATGACTGGTTGCCTTGTTATTTCTTGCTTAATTTGTTGACTCTCCTCCTTATCCCTTTTACAAGCTTCCCTCCCTCTCTCCCATCTATATTCTCAACACTTTTTCTCTTCTCTTTTCTTATTCCTTTTTTCCCTGTCTCATATCAAGACCATCTCCTATTACCACACCTAAAATTCTACATTGACTACCAGAATCCCCCAACTATCTACTATCTCTGATCTTTACAAAATATCACCTCAACCTCTTATTCCACTGGACCATACCCTCTACTTTACCCTATTCTTGCGTTCATCACTGTGACTTCTCACCCAGCCTTTACCACTGAACACAACCTGTCCCTGTATATACCAGCAGACACCTCTAAACCCCCACTGCAGAGATTGGACGAGAAAGCTTGCAAGAACAGGGGAACCATGGGAAGGAAAAATAGCAAAGAAACAATGAGTCACCACAACCCCTCAATAACAGAACTCAACAACACTGAATGGCAGAGATTACCAGAAGAACAATTCAGATCTTTAATACTAGAATCAATACAAGATTTTCGGAAAGAATGCAGGGAGAGTTGGAAAGAAATAAAGGAACAAATAAAGAATTTGACACCCTGAACAGGAACCAAAGAGAAGCAATGAAGGAAGTGAAAGATGCAATAACTGAAGTGAAGGCATCAATACAAACTATAAACAGTAGATTAGACCACATGGAAAATAGAATATCACTCTTAGAAGATGACCATTCCAAAAATGAATCCATAGTACATGAAACTATGGGATATGTACACAATGGAATTATACTCAGCCATAAAGAAGAACAAAATCATGTTATTTACAAGGAAATGGATGCAACTGGAAAACATTATGTTAAGTGAGATTAGTCAGTCACAAAGAGTAAAAAAGCATATGATGGGGCATAAGAGGGTCTCCAGATGAAAAAGGAGAAACCTCGATAAGCAAAGAAGTTGACTTAACCAAAGGGGATGGATGAGGTGGGGGGACACCCTAATGCACATGATATACTTTCACAAATATATCAAGGTCAATCACTAAACTGAACTTGAGAAGGAGGGAGGGCGAGGGAGTGGGGTGGGAATTGGGGAAGGGGTTAAATGAGAAATATGTGCATATATGCCTTTATCAGCTTGTACCTAACAAAGATGTATGATTACAATGCACCAATTAATAAAAAAATAATTTCCATGGGAAAAACATATAATGTACAAAAAGGGATTGATAAATATTTCCTATAGTTGGGAATTACCCACACTATATCATATACAACAGGTACTATTATTTTAGCTGGCTACTTTCCTTTTCAAACCTTAAACAGTGAATACTGATTCCAAATTGTTCCTTGCTCTAAACAGGTTGTGAGAATTCATGGTTCTCCCACTTTCTCCTTTTATAAAGGTTAGGGATTACAATATTATTGAGTTATTCTTTTAACAGTAGGTTGGTCACTGAATGGAATTACTACTTCATATATCATGCTTATTGGAATTAGAATACATGTTCCTACAGTAGAATTTATAATTTGATAACATTTTCCTAAATTTCCTTTTGTTCTGTGGTCTACTCAATATTAAACCACACAATACTGATTTTTTTTAAACAGATGCATATTGAAGCTGCCAAGATGTTATCTTTCACTGAAGAGGAATTTATGAAGGCACTTGAATGGGGAAATTCATAAATGGTCTACTTCAATTATTCTATGTCAATGTGTGGTACATCTCCATTTTACTTAAAGAAGTTATTATTTCAAGTATTTTCACTCTTCATAAGTAAAGGAACTATTTGTGAAATAACAAATTCTGTGATTAGATGTAGGAATACAAAACTGACATTGGTCTGCTATGTAACCATTAATTAAAAAGGAAATATTTTGCAAAATAAAGCAACAAGAATTTTACCCTATGTCTTATGATCTACTTGGCCTTTTTTGATTTTTTTTTTTTTTTTTTTTTGGTACCGGGAATTGAACTCAGGGGAATTATACCTCCAAGCTACACCCCCAGCCCTATTTTTTATTCTTCATTTTGAAACCGAGTCTCACTAAGTTGCGGAGTGCCTCACTAGGTAGCTGAGGCTGGCTGCAAACCCTGATCCTCCGGTCTCAGCCTCCTGAATGCTGGGATTACAAGCGTGCGCCACCATGCCCGGCTCTTTTTGGAGTTTTTATTAGTGCACTTAAAAACATTTTGTTCTGGGAGAGGATGGAGCATGATGGCAATAGAGAACTCTCCAGTGATCCTTCCACTCACCCCCAGCTGGTGGCACTGGGGGCATCAGAAGCCCCTAGTTACTGAGATCTGGCTGCCACTAAGGTTTGTATATAATTTAAGGCTGCTGAGTTGGCCAGCAGTGATGTAAGCTGAAGTTTGAATCTGTCTTGCAGGGGCCATGGATTTCCATATGGCACCACTCTACTGGTGTAGAGTCAGGAGCCATGTCTGCCCAATATTCGGTTTTACTGCAGTGGGCCTGATGTTGATGCCCCTCAGTGCTATCCCAGTCTTGGAGGCCACAGGATTCTAGCCCATGCTGAACAGGCTGTGGTGGTCTTGGGGTCAAGGAACGCATAGTGCTGCAATGGCTGCAGCAATCACAGGCTTTGAAACAAGATGATCTGTCCAGGATATGTGGACAGACAGTTGGACATTCCCCAACAAAAAGTTCAAAACAGCTGTCTTAAGAAAGCTCAGAAAACATCAACAGAGAAATCAGAAATGTTATCAGAGATTAAAATTATTTAAAACATATAATGAATGAAGCAAAAATACAGTAAAGAGCATCAACAGCAGAACTGATAAGTAGAGGAAAATGGGTGGCCTCAAAGACAGATTACTTGCAAATGTACAGTTGGAGGAGGAAAAAGTGAAAAGGAATGCAGAAAGCTTAAGGGCTTTATGGGACAGCATCAAAAAAGCAAAGGTATGAGTAGCATTTAAGAGGGAACAGAGGGAAAGAAGAAGCTTATTTAAAGAAAATCTTAGCCTGCTGTGGTGGCATACACTTGTAATCCCAGTACTTGGGAGGCTGAGATAGGAGGATCACAGGTTCATGACCAGCCTCAGCAACACAGTTGCCCTCTGCAACTTAGCGAGACCCTATTTCCAAATAAAAGTATGGGGATGTATCCTGGAGGTAGAAAGGCCATCCATGGGTTCCATCCCCAATACCAAAAAAAAAAAAAAAAAAAAAGAGAGAGAGAATCTTGCAAACTTGAAGAAATAAGTATCTAGGAAAGTCAAATGTCTTCAATGATTGAGTCCAAATAAGTTAGCTCTGTGATGTATTATAATCACACTGTCAAAGATCCAAGACAAAAGGTAGATCTTAAAAGCAAGAGAAAAGAAGCATTTCAGTTTACCTGCAGTAGACTTCTTTGCAGATTCCTTAAAGGCTAGGAGAGAGAAGAATGATATATTCAAAATAATGAAGGGAGCTGGCATGGTAGTGCACACTTGTAATCCCAGTAACGCCTCAGCTACTTAAGTGAGGCCTTCTGCAATTTAGACCCTGTTTCAAAAATAATAAATAAATGAGCTGGGGGTGTAGCTTGGAGATAGATTGCCTCTGGGTCAGTCCCCAGTACTGGAAAAAAAAACCCAAAAGAACAAAATAACAAAGGGAAAAAAACCTCACCAACCAAGAATACTATAGCCAGCAAAGATGTTCTTCAGAAATAGATTAAAAACTGGCAGCCGGGCGTGGTGGTGCATGCTTGTAATCCCAGCATTCGGGAGGCTGAAACCGGAGGATCCGGGTTCGCGGCCAGCCTCAGCTTCCTAGTGAGGCACTCCGCAACTTAGTGAGACCCGGTTTCAAAATAAGAATAAAAAATAGGACTGGGGGTGTAGCTCAGAGGTAGAATGCCCCTGAGTTCAATCCCCAGTACCACAAAAAAAAAAAAAAAAAAAAAAGAAATAGATTAAAAACTCACCAACAAAACCTGAGGAAGTTCTCCTGTGTTAACAGGTTTTGAAGAAATGTAAACCCAACAGGTTTAACCTAAGTATAAAGCTGGGTGTAGGTCCTTATGCATGTATACAATACAGAGATTTTCCTATGTATATGAAATGTTTTGTAATAAAAACTACTATGGGGATGCATGGGAGGTTAGGATACAGCCATTGGGATTCTGAGAACTCTCTAGAGTGTTTGCTCTGCAGGAAAATGGGGGGGGAGGGAGGCGGGGAATGATGGAGACAAACCAGGTTTCTTTTCTGTGTTAACAAAAAACCCTGAGGAAGTTCATTGCCACCAGACCTGTCTTACAAGAAACACTAAAGGGAGTTCTTCAAGCTAAAAGAAAAGGATACTACTGAGTAACATGAAATTGACTGATAAAAGTACACAAGTTCAGGATAATACTGTAATGGTGGTGGCCAGATATCTCTATTATGAAGGTGTAAAGGCAAAACTATTAAAAGATAATAAAATTGACAGTGTATAAAGGGACATACACACAGATGTAAATTGTAATATCAAATATATAAAATGTGGGGAGTGTGGAGTAAAAGTGTAGTTCTTTTATGTGATCAAAGTTAAAGTTGTTACCAGCCTAAAATAACCAGTTGTAACTAAGATGTATTATACAAGCTTCACAGTAACCCAAACGCAAAAACCTATAATAGACACACTAAAAATAAAAAAATCAAGGAATCAAAACATATTACTAGAGAAAAATTACTTAACCACAAAGAGAGTAAGAAAGGATCAACAAAGTAAGGGAGAAAACTACAAAATGGTATTGTGCTGAGCTATCAATGAAAATTCCACTTAAAAGGCATAGAATGGTGTAATGGATTAAAAAAAGCAAAATGCATCCATATACTACCTGTAAGAGACTCACCGTTATAGTAAGGACATACATAATGTAAAGAGATGGCAAAAAGATATTCCGTGCAAATGGAAATCAAGGGAGAGCAAGGGTAGTTATATCAAAATAGACATTCATTAAAAACTACAAAAAGAGCCGGGCATGGTGGCACACGCTTGTAATCCCAGCATTCGGGAGGCTAAGACCGGAGGATCCGGGTTCGCAGTCAGCCTCAGCTACCTAGTGAGGCACTCCGCAACTTAGTGAGACCCTGTTTCAAAATAAAGAATAAAAAATAGGGCTGGTTATGTAGCTCAGAGGTAGAATGCCCCTGAGTTCAATCCCCAGTACCAAAAAAAAAAAAAAAAAAAAAAAAAAAAAAAAAAAAAAAAAAAAAAAAAAAAAAAAAAAAAAAAAAAAAAAAAAAAAAAAAAAAAAAAAAAAAAAAAAAAAAAAAAAAAAAAAAAAAAACTACAAAAAGAGACTACATTATATAATGCTAATAGGGTTAAGTAACCAAGAAATAACTATTGGAAATGCATATGCACCCAATATCAGAGCACCTAAACACATGAAGCAATTATTAAATGATCTGCAGGGAAAGATAGATTGCAATATTACAATGGTAGGGTACTTCAGTACCCACACTTATCAAAGATAAATAGAAAACTGATAAACATTGGATATATTTTTACTTTAGACCAAATGAACTCAAAAAACATATACAGAATGTTATCCAATAGCAGCAGAATGGACATTTTTAAATGCACACAAAACATTCTCCAGGATAGATCCTATGTTAGTACACAATACAAATGTAAGAGATTTCAAATTACATCAAGTATCTTTTGGGACGAAATGGTTTAAGACTAAAAACCAGTAATAGGAGAAACTTCAGAAACCTTAAAAATACACAGAAATTAAAAAGCATGGTCCTGAATAACCAGTGTGTCCATGGGGAAATTTAAAGATTCTGAGACAAAGTGGAAACATGAAAAGCTTTTCTAGGACTTGCGGGAAGATGGCATCGGAGTGAGACACGTCTCAAGAGACGCTGTGAACTCAATTCAAATCAGCCTAAGAAGCAGCTTTTTGACAGAAGAAAAAAAGCAACAAAAAGGTGAAAAACGCTACGAAAACTGAAATACAGCTGATCAGAATCCGGAAGGCCGACCAGGGAGAGCAAAGAATGTGCCCGTCTGTGCGACCGCGGTGCCATGCCGCTGAGTGGCAGCTGCCATTGAGCCAGCCCCCAGCGTGGGGTCTACTGACAAAGAAATATATAACGACCTTCCGCATTCCCAGAGACCAAAGGTGAAGTGCGCAACTCCTGAACTCCTCATCCTAGCCAGGCGGCATATCAAGGCACCTTCAACAGTGACCGGAACACGTGGTATGACCAGCTTAAGCCCATGCAGGGCCATCCCACCTCACCTCTCCCTACAGAGCCGGAGCAGAGATAACTGCACTGCAGAGCTTGAATCAAAACTGCCGCAGGAGCAGCTTCTTGATGGAAGGAAAGAGAAGCAAAGCAGCAAAAAAGTGAGTGAAGCAACAGGGGCAGTCGGTCGGAATCTAGAGAGCACACCAGAGAGAACGGGGGAGCCAGCCCGTTCGCGGCAGTAGCAGTCGATATTTTGTCTACCTCCCACAGGAGCAGGGATCTACCCAAAAGATCCGCAGAGGCCAAATCAGGTCTGTTCTTACAAACTTGCAGGGATTTTTATTTTGTTTCTTGCTGTTGTTTTTTGTTTTCTGGGTTTTTTGTTTTATTCTGTTTCATTTTTACTCTGTTTTCGCTTTGCATTGCTTCAATTTATGTATGTTTGTTCGGAGGATTGGTTGCTAGACCCTAGAAGTCAACACCTGAAACCCACCAAAGACACCAATAGAGCAGGCAGAAGAAGTACCAGAGTAATTGCAACTCAGTACAAGACACCATTCACAGAGAGAAAATAAAAATAAGAAACCTATAAATTCAGAGACAGTGTGCAAGGGTAGCAAAGTTATAAATTTAAGAACAGGGAAACCATGAGAAGGAGAAATACCAAAGAAACAATGAGTCAACACGGCCCCACAATAACAGAATTCAATGACACTGAATGGCAGAGATTACCAGAAGAACAACTCAAGATTTTTAATACTAGAAACATTACAAAACTTCCAGAAAGAATGCAGAGAGAGCTGGAAAGAAATAAAGGAACAAATAAACAAAGAAGCTGACACCCTGAGCAGGAATCATAGAGAAGCCTTGAGGGAAGTGAAGGATGTGAAAGATGCAATAATAGAAAAAAAAATGCGATAATAGAAGTGAAGGCATCAATACAAACTATAAACAGTATATTAGGCCACATGGAAAACAGAATATCACTCCTAGATGACCATTCCAAAAATGAATCCATTATACATAATTGAGAAAAAAAAATTTGACAGTATGAATCCGACATCGATGAGATCTGGGCCAATTTTAAAAGAGCTAACCTAAGAATAATAGGCATAGAAGAGGGATTAGAAGTTGAAACGAATGGAATAAACAACCTTTTTAAAGAAGTAACATCAGAGAATTTTCCAAACATAGAAAGAGAAGTTGACACACAGGTACAGGAAACATACAGAACCTCCTTCAGACAAGACCAAAGAAGAGGTTCACCATGCCACATAATAATCAAGATGACTAATGTAGAAGCTAAGGAAAGAATTCTAAAGGCAACAAAAGTAAAAGGCCAAGTGACATATAGAGGCAAGCCAATTAGAATCACTCCAGACCTCCCAAACCAAGTCATGAAAGCCAGGAAGGGCTGGAGTAACATATTCCAAACTCTGAAAGAAAATAACTTGCAGCCAAGATTCTCCTACACAGCAAAACTCTCTCTCAAAATTTACGGGGATATAAAAACCTTCCATGACAAATAGAAACTGAAAGCACTTATGTCTTCCAAACCAGCATTAGAGAAAATACTCAAAGAGATTAACTACAAAGAAGAACTAACAAGTAAACGTCAGAACCAGAGAAACAATAATTTCCAGGAAGCAAACAACTAAGCAAAGAAGAACAAACACTACTACAAACAGAAGTCAAAATCCAAAATGTTAGGAATTAAAAATCATCTCTCAATAATCACACTGATTATAAATGGTACCTCCAAAATAGACCACATTCTCGGCCACAAAGAAAGCACTGGCAAATTCAAAAAATGTAACATAATTCCCTGCATCTTTTCAGACTACAATGGAATGAAACTAGAAATCAACTCTAAGAAGACCCAGAGTAACCATGTAAACACATGGAGACTGAACACCACATTGCTGAACGAGGAATGGGTCATAGAAGAAGTAAGGGGGGAAATTAAGAAATTCCTAGAAACCAATGAAAACAGAGACACAACATATCAAAACCTCTGGGACACCTTAAAGGCAGTACTAAGAGGGAAATTTATAGCACTGAGTCCCATATAAGAAGAACGGAAACTCACCAAATAAATAACCTAATGACACAGCTCAAAGCCCTTGAAAAACAAGAACAGTCCAACCCCAAAGCCAGTAGGAAATCATGAAAATCACAGTAGAAATTAATAAAATAAGGAACAAAAAAACAATACAGAAAATCAACAAAACCAAAAGCTGGTTTCTTGAAAAAATAAACAAGATAGATAAACCATTGGCCAACCTAACCAAAAGAAAGAGAGAATCAACCCAAATTACCAAAATAAGAGATGAAAAAGGTGATATTAACACCGACAGTATGGAAATACAGGGGATCATCAGAAACTATTTTGAAAAACTATACTCCAACAAAATGGAAAATCTGGAAGAAATTGACAATTTTTTTGATACATACAACCCTCCTAAACTGAATCAAGAAGATATAGAAAACTTAAATCAACCAATAAAAATCAAGGAAATAGAAACAGCAATAAAAAATTTCCATCAAACAAAAGCCCAGGGCCAGATGGTTTCCCAAGTGAATTTTATAAAACATTTATGGAAGATCTAATCCCAATACTCCTCAAACTATTCCGTGAAATAGAAAGAAACGGGACCCTCCCAAACACTTTCTATGAAGCCAATATCACATTAATACCAAAGCCAAATAAAGACAGCTCAAGAAAAGAAAAACTATAGGTCTATATCACTGATGAACCTAGATGCAAAACTGCTAAACAAAATACAAGCAATGCACATTCAAAACCACATCAAGAAAATTATACACCACGACCAAGTCAGGTTCATCCCAGGGATGCAAGGCTGGTTCAACATATGAAAAACAATCCATGTAATTCACTACATAAACAGAATCAAAGACAAAAATCACATGATCATCTGAATTGATGCTGAAAAAGCATTTGACAAGATCCAACACCCATTCATGCTAAAAGCACTGCAGAGAATCGGAATAGAAGGAACATACCTCAAAATCATAGAGGCAATATACAATAGACCCACAGCCAACATCATATTAAATGGAGAAAAACTGCAAGAGTTCCCACTAAAAACAGGAACAAGACAAGGATGTCCATTATCACCTCTTCTGTTCAACATAGTACTGGAGACTCTAGCCAGAGCAATAAGGCAAGAGAAGGAAATCAAAGGGGTAAATAGGGAAAGAAGAACTAAAACTATCCCTCTTTGCAGATGACATGATATTATACCTAGAAGACCCAACAAAGTCAGCCAAAAAACTAATCAACAAATTCCGCAAATTGTCTGGATACAAAATCAATCTTCAAGCCGGGCATGGTGGCACATGCTTGTAATCCCAGCATTTGGGAGGCTGAGACCAGAGGATCCGGGTTCGCGGCCAGCCTCAGCTACCTAGTGAGGCACTCCGCAACTTAGTGAGACCTGGTTTAAAAATAAAGAATAAAAAATAGGGCTGGGGGTGTAGCTTGGAGGTAGAATGACCCTGAGTTCAATCCTCAGTACCGCAAAAAAAAAAAAAAAAAAAGCAAAATCAATCTTAAAAATCAGAAGCTTTCTTGTATGCCAACCATAAAGCCACCAAAAAAGAAATCGAGAAAACAATTCCACTCACAATAGCACTCCCCAAAATAAAATACTTAGGGATAAACCTAGCCAAAGAGGTAAAAGACCTCTATAAGGAAAATTACAAAAATCTGAAGAAAGAAATCGATGAAGACCTTAGAAGATGGAAAAATCTACCATGCTCTTGGAAGGCAGAAAAATATCATCAAAATGGCCATCCTCCAAAAGTAATCCACAAATTCAATGCAATACCCATGAAATTACCAAGGGTGCTCCTCACAGACAGAAAAATCAGTCCTTAAATTCATTTGGAACAACAAAAACCTAGGATAGCCAAAGTAGTTCTTAGTAACAAGAACCATGCAGGAGGTATCACAATACCTGACTTCAAACTCTACTACAAAGCCACAGTAATAAAAACAGCATGGTATTGGCACAAAAACAGACACATAGACCAATGGGGCAGAATACAAGATTCAGAAAGACTCACAGGCTTACAGCCAACTGATTTTTGACAAAGGAGCCAAAAACATACACTGGAAAAAAGATAGCCTCTTTAACAAATGGTGTTGGCAAAACTGGTTAACCATATGCAGGAAAATGGAAATAAACCCCGATACTGATGTTTTTACTGATAAATTCTCTTTAAAGTATAGGAATTCTCATTACTTCAAAAAAAAAAAAAATGAAGGGTAAAAAAAGAGAATCCTTCCACACTCATTCTACTAGACCAGCATCTTCCTGACACCAAAACCATACAAAAAGTATCAGAGGAGAAAGGGAGAAGAGACAGGAGAGAGGGAGAGGGAGAGAGAACACACTACAAGTCAATATCCCTAATCAACAGAGATGTCAACAAGATGCCAGGAAGCTAAGATAATTCACCATGATCACATTGGAGTTTTCCTGGGGATGTAATAGATGATTCAAGATACAAAAATTATTAAACATGATACATTACATTAATGGAATGATTTAAACAGATGTAGAAAAAGCACTTGACAAAATTCAAAATCTCTTAATGATAAAAATGTTCAACATATTGGCTATAGAAGGAATGTCTCTCAAAACAATAATATGACAAACTGATAGCTAACATCATATCAAATGGGGAAAAATTGAAGCTTTTCCTCTAAGGTCTAGAACAAGAGAAGGATCTCACTTTCACCACATTTATTCAAAGCAGTAGTGTAAGTCCTAGTCAGAGCAATTAGGAAAGCTAAAGGAATAAATGGTATCTAAATTGGAAATAAAAAAGTTAAATTTGTCCCCGTTTACAGATGACATGATTTTACCTATAGAAGACTCTACCCCAAAACTTAGATCAAATAAATTTAATAAAGTTACAGGATATAAAATCAACATGCAAAAATCAGTAGCAATTCAATATGTTATTATCAAAGTATCTGAAAATAAATCAGGAAAGCAGTCTTATTTACAATAGCTATAAAAAAGTAAGACCTTGAGACTAAATTTAACTAAGGAGGCAAAAGATAATACTAAAAACTATAAAACATTGATGAAGGAAATTGGAAAAAAAAAATGAAAGGTATTCCATCTTCATGGATTGAAAAGAGTAAATATTACAATATCCACACCACCCAAAGATAGATTCAATGCAATTCCTATCAATATACCTATGACATTCTTCACAGAAATAGACCAAACAATCCAAAAATTAATATGGAAACACATAAGACCTAGAATAGCCAACTCAAATAACCTTGAGTTCAGGAAAAAAAAAAAGAAGAAGAAAGAAAAAGAGCCAGAGGCATCATAGTACCTGACTTCAAAATATACTTCAAAGCTATAGTAATCAAAACAGCATGGCACTAGCCTAAACACAGACATACAGACTAATGGGACAAAATAGAAAGCACAAAAATCATAAATTTATAGTCAACTAATTTTTCTGTGTATGTGTGTGGTATTGGGGATTGAACTCAGGGGCATTCTATCTCTGAGTTACACCCCTAGCCCTTTTGTTTTTTATTTTGAAACAGTCTTGCTTCTCAAGGAGACATACAGATAACCAACAAGCATGTGAAAATGCTCAATGTGAGCTGCCTTCGTATTAAGAAGAAGTGGAAAAAAGAATGCCTGAACACTATTGGTGGAGATATAAATTAGTATACCCACTAGAGAAAATACCATAAAATTAAAAATAGTAATTCCATTATGGATATATATCCAAAGGAAATGAAATCCATATGTTGAAGAGACATCTGCACTCTTATGTTTATTGCAGCATTATTCACAACAGTCAAAATAAGGAATCACCCTAATTGTCTACCAATGGATAAATGGATAAAGAAAATGTGTAGGTATACACAATGGAATACCATTCAACCATAAAAAGGAATAAAACACTGTCATTTGTAGCAACACGGATGACCCTAGAGGACATTATCTTATGTTATTGAAATAAGCCAGGCATAGAAAGACAAATACTGCATGATTCCCCTTTTGTGTGTATTATCTTATAAACAGTTGATCTCATATAAGTAAATAGAATCATGGTTACCAGAAAATGGGTAATTAGAGGGGAGGAAGGCATTGGGGATATGTTAGTCAAAGGATACGATGCACGGTTAAATATGAGGAATAAATTCAAGACACGTATTGTCCAGCATTTGACTATAGTTAATCATTATATATTGTGTTCTTGAAAAATACACAGAATGGATGTGTTCTCACCACAAAAATGGTAGGCAATGTATTTTTGTTAATTAGCTAGATTTAATCATTCCATACATAATGTATTTATACTTCTAGACATCATGTTGGACATAACAAATAATTTTAACTGTTAAAAAAGAGATTTTATGTTCTGAAGAGTTATCTCTAGTTCACAAATGAAAGTTTAAAGAAAAAAGTATTTATTTAATATGACAAACTTATTATCATAAAACACTTAAATTTCTTTATTTACTTTTTTCAGCAAAAGGTACTTTAAAACCAAAACCTATATATCCATTTTCCTGGCCAAACCAAGGAAGTAAAGTTCCTAGACAGAGTTCACTATGGCCTAGAACTCTCTTTAGTCAAGGTGAACAGACCATCTAGAGGATGGAGATGCGAAAAAAAATCTTTGAAGAGTAAGAAAGTTACTAAGAAGTTATCCTCCTGAGTTTGGTCTATATTTACATATATATGTATGAATACTGTAACATAATGCTGTTATAAAGCTCAGATCTTCAAATTATAAGTAAAAATAATTTTGCAGTTAAAATATTACTATGTTCAAATTTTATCTGAAAATTATTTATAAATTATAAAATACAGTGATGTTTTAGAAAATTCAAATGGGCAATAGAGGCCTACTGTCACTGAACTGTAAAACAAAAGTTACAGTGACATCTAGTGGAAACATACAAAAGAATCCAGGCTTTACCAAATGTTGATGGCATCACTTTTCGTCACAAATTTCACTCCTTTTCTGATATGCTTTTCTAAACTCTTCACCAAGCATATCAATATCATCCTCTTTTTTAAATATTCCCTGCAAGAAAAATATATTACTTTTGAATGGCAGAATATTTAACTAAATGCTTTAAGACTAACAAATACATATATATGAGGTTAGTGAATTTGTCCAAGATAATGAAATCTATTCAATAGAATGTATGACACTTTTAAATAGTCATATTTCCCAAAAGCTATGACTGAGTATGTCATAGTCTGAGTATTCTTAGACTGACTCAATTCCTGATTTATCAGCCCCAGGGTAGAAACTTGTTATAGGAATCTGGATTAATAAACTTTATAAGCACAACTACTATTGCTTGGATTACCTAGAAAGAAAGGAATTTAATCTATATTGTACCCTACTCTCATCAGCTCTATAATATGATATGAGAGATGCTAAAGGTGAAGAGACTGAACATTGCTAGATTCATGCATGGGCTCTGTTCTTCATGCTTCAGTTCTATGGCTAAGCAGCAAACATTCAGTTTGGTAGGACAGAATCCAGGTTTGCAGTTAAGTCCTATGAAACAAGCCCTGTGAAATTCTTCACACTAGCCGGGCATGGTGGCACACGCTTGTAATCTCAGTACTTGGGAAGCTGAGACAAGAGGATCCACAGGTTCATGGCCAGCCTCAGCTACTTAGTGAGGTCCTTGACAACTTAGTGAGACCCCACTTCAAAATAAATAGGGCCAGGTGTGGTGGTGCACGCTTGTAATCCCAGCATTTGGGAGGCTGAGACTGGAGGATCCGGGTTCGCGGCCAGCCTCAGCTACCTAGTGAGGCACTCCGCAACTTAGTGAGACTCGGTTTCAAAAGAAAGAATAAAAAATAGGGCTGGGGGTATATCTCGGAGGTAGAATGCTCCTGAGTTCAAACCCCAGTACCGCAAAACAAACAAACAAACAAAAAAAAACAAAATAAATAGGACTTGGGGTATAGGTCGGAGGTAGTAGAATGCCCTTGGGTTCAATCCCCAGTACTGGAAAAAAAAAATCTTCACACTATTTATTTTTTTCCCCTATAGGATACAGCAAAAGTCTCCTTAACAAAATTAAACTGAAATATTTATCTTACAACCTAAAGGACTTAAAGGATAATTAAGGTCATTTGGGGCAATTAGGACCTAAAGGATAAAGGTCATTTTTGGATATCAGGTTTATTATGTCCTCCTCATGCCTCTACAATTATTCCCCACCCCTACAAAAAAAAACAATGAAACCTAAAGATTCTTTTGAACTGATAATCTATTTTGTCAAATTTATCAATTATGTATGAGTTTTATCATTAATACATCATTTTATATTCACTAATTCTACCCAACCAATTATACTACAAGATCCTGGGGCCAGGTAATAATTATATATTTCTCCTTCCTTTCTTAATACTGAACACAAAATATGATTTCTATACCTAAAGGAGAATGGATTTTATATGAATTTAGATGTTTATGTAGCCAATGAAACTCATTATCTTATTAAGTCACAAATATATTATGAAAAGTCACATATATATATGTATGTGTGTGAAAAGTCACTATCTTTTGGAACTGCTTTTATAAACTGAGGTTCCTAGTTATAACATAACCTAATATAGAGCACGTCTGTCTCATACTCAGTTCAAACATGGGTCTTTCGTTGGCGCTACCAATTATGTTTTCAGGTATATTATCATCTTTGGTATACAAAGTATTAGTTGCTCTAGGGTAGTTCATTTTTAGATCCCCTATGCTGAAAGGGGAGAAAATAACCCCTAAAATGTAAACTCAATAAATCTAGTGTATACCTCAATGTGCCAAGACCAACTATCACTTTAAATGTTTAAATGGGCCTACCGGGTTTCAATGCCTAGCCAAGGTCACACCGCTGCTTCGCAACAGAGCAAGACATTTGTGATATTTATGCTCTCTAACTCCCAATATCATATTTTCCCCTCAGGTTATGAAGATAACACCTGGAAATAAATATCACTTACTTTAGGGAGATATCCTAGTAATTTTGTAGCATGTTCTTGGAGAAGTTTTAGCCTTTCTTCTTCAATAATTTCATTAATACATCTTTGTCTTCTTTGCTGCAACTGCCATTCCTCCAGTTCACGTTGCTGGAAATGTCACAAAATACATTAATCTTTTAGGAAGTTTTCAAATAAAACTATTCTTTCATTAAATTAATTATAAAAGTGATGAAATATTTATGACAGTTCAAAAGATACTACATATATATGTCTTATATATACTATTTTATATGTATACAAACATCTTTATGTTTTTCACCATCATTATTCATTTAAAATTATAAGAACACTATTCATGACTGAAATTTTGAGACAAATAGATAAAGGAAAATATCTTCAACACCCAGAGGAAAAGCATTTAAAGGAATGATTTTTAATAAATTCAACAAGCATTTACTGAATGCTTACCATATGCCAGGTGATAAAAAGCTCTCTCTCTCTCTCACACACACACACACACACACACACACACACACACACACACACAGAGTCCACATATTTTTAGAGTCCATATGAAGCACAAAAGTATTAGCAAGAGTTACAGCAGAAAAATCAGCATGCTTCAGGAAAGAATTAAAGAATTATACAATTGTACTCTTCAATAATTCGGTTTCATAGACTCTGTTTCCAAATTAAAACAAAAAAACAGGGCTGAGAGTGTAGCGTGAAGGTAGAATGCCCCTGGGTTCACTCCCCAGCACCACGCACACCACACACACACAAAAATTTGGTGTCATATTACAAATATAAATATATTACAAATGTTATGACTTTAGCTCAAAGTTTTAGGGTTTAAAGAGATTCTTGGAATTATACCCAAATATGCTTTCCTGCCAAGAATTACTTTAAAGTAATAGTAACACTAAACTTCCTAAAAAGATTAGTTTACACAGCCATATCTATGCCACTTAAAACCAGAACTACTTCTCAGAATATTTGTCTACTATAGTATTAGCTATATTTTGTTACAGAATCAGAAACAGCATTCATAGTCAATTGAGAAAACACCCTCACATTGATGGTCATTGTAAATAAATCAAGGATTGAATTGCTCTTAACTATTATTCCTAAGATAAATTGCTCTTAATTATTAATGAATCAAGGGTTCAATTGCTCTTAACTATTATCTCTAAGATGAAATAGGATAATTGAATCAGCCATGGAATTGTTATACCTGAACTATTATTGTTATTATTATTATTATTATTATTATTATTATTATTGCAGACTACAATTCTAAGGCTTCCTTAGAGCTACCTAGGGTCACAAGGCCAGTGGAATGTAAACAATGATGTCTTATGGCAATTTTGAGGAGTCTTTCTTATTATACCCTTTATCCTTTCTTCATTTCTGACTGCTGCCTGAAACATGGATACGAAGGTTGAAGATACAACGCAGATGACAAAGTCAAGGGCTACCCCCATGGATGCCATCATAAAAAACTATCAGGAGCCTGAAGATACAACACAGATGACGAAGTCAAGGGCTACCCCCATGGATGCCATCATAAAAAACTATCAGGAGCCTGAAGATACAACACAGATGACGAAGTCAAGGGCTACCCCCATGGATGCCATCATAAAAAACTATCAGGAGCCTGAAGATACAACACAGATGACGAAGTCAAGGGCTACCCCCATGGATGCCATAATAAAAAACTATCAGGAGCCTGAGTCCCTGATGACTGTGGAATAGAGCCTCCACTTCATCCCTGAACTGCCTGTCTGTAGATTTTCAAGTGAGAGAACAGTAAACTACCTCCTAAGCCACTGTTGAGGCTCTTTACTTCCAGCCAAATAGAATCCTAATCTATTCATTTCTTATTAAGGGGAAATGCAAGAAACTTCTATAATATTGGAAAAGCACCCTTATTTTTTGTCCAGTGATATAGTCTCTAACTTGGGCACAATACAGTATTTCCCTTCTTAGGATATGGTAGACAACAGTAAGTGTTTATCCTAAAAAAAAAAAGTTATTGAATTAGTATAAATGGTTTAAAAAGGTATGAAACCAATTTACCCATTAAAGATAAATTCTGAGTAGCTCTGCTGGTAGGAAACTACCTCCTGGGGAGTTTCAGATTTTGCCTGGCTAATCATAAAAATTTTTAGAGGTAGACAGAATTATAGAGACTTATTTAGGAATATCTCTAAAATTGAAAAGCAGGTTTGAGCCATACAGGATTGTGTAATAGAATTAACTGGTGAGTTCTATCATAATGATGATCTGACCTTGCCCTAAGGCCAGAACAAAAATGCTGCCTAATCTTCCTGACACATTTTTAAAATAAGTCCAAGGCCTCACACTGGGAATGTCTATGATTTTTTAAATTAAGATTTAAACTGTTTGTATAAATATCTATGCATTTGATGGTTTTATCTGACTTCCTTTTCAGCCTTGCTGACTTATCCTGGAGCTTTCTGATTAGCGCTGCAAGCCATGAGATAGGACACAGTCACTAGTTCTACCTTTTCATAGGCAAGTATTCAAAGCCTTAAGGGAATTCCAAAAGCCTTTTAATTTTCTGCCTTCTTGGTTACTGTGCTCTAACATGGTTGGTTACCTTCATTAATTCAACATTTATAAAGTATTTACCATATTTCAGGCAAACTGCTAGATGCTTTATAAATAATGATCTCTCTTAGAGGCTAGAGTTAGATGATAGTTATTTTATATCAAGCTAAAGAATTGAGATTTTCATCCTGTAAGAGTCCACTGAAGTTTACACAGAAGGAACATGGTGAGAATTTTAAAACCATGGTAACTTCTGGCAGATAGACTAGAGTTACAAAGAGACCAGTTAGAAGAAAATTTCAGTAGTAGTTTACTGAATATCTGAACAAAGTAGTAAAGAAGAAAAGCTGGATTTCAAAGTTATTGATGAGGTGGAATCAGTAGAATTTGGTGGCTGGCTAAAAATCACTAAGTGAGAAAGTGGGAACCCTCAGGAATGATATTCCAAGGTGGTGGGATTGGGTGACTAAATGATTACGGCTCCTTTAGCCAAGATTCAGACTGCAAGAATTAGAAAAGGTTGGTCTGATTATGATCACCTTTGGAAACCTAAATTCTAAGACACCTCAAGACTTCCCACCATATCTTGTAGGCATCTGGAAATTTGGCAATGGAATTATGGTATGAGTTAGATAAGAACAAAAGAAAGGTCAAAAATTGAACCCAATCTTATGGAGCAGGCAAAAGACACAGCTGTTTTATTTTGGTTTCCCGCGAATATGACATTTAGATTCTCTTACCGTTTTTACCATTTATTGATCTTTTGTTTTCTTCTCCTCCGGGTACATTCTAAATTAGAATGTTCGCCAAGACTCAATCATCAGTCCTCTCATTGTTTCTCATTACAACACACTCTGCAGGAATCATTTTAATTTGAATCTTTTATGCTACTTAGTTCCAGATAAGCATTTCTAAAAAAACTTAATCTAAGTTTTGCTCTTCTGTTCAATTGCCTTCAGGATATTTTCAACTTGTGTATCTATTTCAAATTCGATCTGCCTAAACCTAAAGATACTACATCTTTTAGCTCCAACTCAAAACATAACAGTATCATTATAATAATGAGTTTCTCATATTTGAAACCTTTGAGTTATTTTGACTCTTTCCTCCACTCTCTCTTATAGTTAAGAAAAAGTGCATACAAAGCTGTGCCCTCCACAACTTAGTGAGACCTTGTTTAAAAAAAAAAAATTTTTTTTTTAAAGAATAAAATAGGACTGGGGGTATAGCTCAGAGGTAGAATGCCCCTCCCTGGGTTCCATCCCCAGTACCACACACATACTAGTCTTTCTCCTTTTAAAAACATTTAAATTTTCTTTCTTCTATGATTCTGATTATAGCATATTCCAGGTCACTCTTGAATTAGTTTTTTCCTCTTTTTCAAGACCATATTATATTCAATACCATATTAATCTATTTCCTCTATATCATATCTATTCTTTGTATATCATTCAAGTTTCTCCATGTGCTGCCAATTTAGAATAGCTTTCCCCTGTCTTCTTTTATTCTCACTTATGTATTTCCAGGTAAACCTACACAGTTATGCTATAAATGTATTACAAATTAGCAAATTATACACTACCAAATTTTATGTATTCACATTATAATTTAAGAAGTATATTATTAGAATATTGTGGAGTTTTAGACATTATCCAGTATTCTGGGCATCTCCACCCTATTTTCTCACTAGATGAGGAGTTACCAGACTGAACTTTTGTTTGTTTTGGTTTCCTCACCAGCACAAGAATATCCTGAATTTCTTTCTTTTATGCTACTTAGATCCAGATGAGCATCTCTAAGAAACTTTAGCCTAAGCTTTACTCTTCTGGTTGACTGCTTTCAGGATATTTTCAACTTGCATTTATTGCCTACCCATGGAGAAAGATCAGTATTTTGATATTAATTTATTTTTAATGTGCTTTTATTGGTGCATTATCACCTCACAAATATTAATTTACTGATCTCAGCTCTGTCACTTATTTATTGTGAAACATTGTGAAATATACATAATCTCTCTATACCTTCCTTAGTTTTCACATCTTTAAAATGGAGATGGTATTAGTACCTAATTTGAAAGGGTTGGAAATGAAAAGTTATTACTTTGTAATTAGACTAGTGAATGACACTAGTAAACGCTCAATAAAAATTATTATTACAACTTCTATTACTTAAAATATTTATCATATACCTTAAAAACTTCATATTTAGGGCTCTATTTTTCAAAACACTTACACATGTTCTGTGTGTGTGTGTGTGTGTGTGTGTGTGTGTGTGTGTGTGTGTATGTGTATGTGTGTGTTGTATTTTGGGTTTTGTTTTTGTTTTTTTTTTGTACTGGGGATGGAACCAGGGGCATTCTACATTTGAGCTACATACACAGCCCTATTTTATTCAGAAACAGGGTCTCACTAAGTTGCTAAGAGCCTTGCTAAGTTGCTGTGGCTGGCTTTGAACCTGAGATCCTCCTGTCTCAGCCTCCCAAGTACTGGGATTATAGGTGTGTGCCACCATGCCTGGCTTCATTTGGTTCTTAAAGCACAACTATCTAGTGACATATATTATGTATTACTTCAGTTTTATTGATGAAACATAAATAAATGTGTCCAAAGTCACAAACCTAGTTCCCTCTTCAACTCCTAAATCCATATTTCCAACTAGAAATATTCCCCCTTTGGCCTAAAAAAAAAAAAAAAAAAATCAATGTGGACAGAATAAAATTATATACCCACTCAAAATCTATTTTTCCTTTAAAAAATCTATTTTTCTTTAAGACATCACCCACTCATTGTATTCTTTATTAGTATTAATAGCCTTAAGTCTTCTTCTCATCTCTCCAGATGTAATTATTCACCAAGCACCATCAATTCTCTATCTCTGTAATGGGTCTCTTCTCCACTTGCAAGAGTTTAAATCTCTTACACTGCAATTTAGTAAATTCCTTACTCGTCTCCCTATCTTTAGTCTCACTCTCATCTACTCCGGATGTTGCTATTGAATCACCTTTCAAAATGCAGATCTTAGCGTATAGCTTTCCTAATTCTTCCATGGCTTCCACTAGAAAAAGTTCACCTCCTTAACATAGTATTCAGGGTATTCATAATCTGTCAACTTCTCTCTGCTACTAAATTGTGCATATCTATATAATTATTATCATATGCAAATGACATATCTTTATAATTAGTTTGTATATTTTTTCTTAACCAAGACCAAAAATTCAGAGATGACATGGACTTTGTTGAATTTATGTTCTCAAAACCAATGTTAGGCACATAGAAAACACCAGAGAGAGAGAGAGAGAGAGAGAGAGAGAGAAAGAAAGAAAGAAAGAGAGAAAGAAAGAAAAAGAAAGAGAGAGAGAGAAATCTTGTTCTTACTTTGTCTGCAAGGAACTGGTTGCGACGTTCTTCAATAAGTTTTTCCACAGCTCTTCTGTGTTCCAGTTGCTTCATTCTTTGTTTCTGGGCATTCATTAATTCTATTCGGTCATCCTCAGCAAGTTTAGCTAACATAGTTTTTCTAAAGATCTCCTCTTCCTCTTTTGCAGACTGTAGTATTAATTCCTTCAAGGCCATTTGTTCTTCAAAATCTTGCTTCATCTCTTTTTGCTTTCTTAATTTCTTTTCTGCTTCTTCCTAAATAACAATATAGTTAAAACTTAATTTAGTAATCATTTCTTTGCATCATATTTATAAAGGAAAACTGGAATAGAGGTTAGTCAAATTTGGTATTATTACAGTGTGAAATCACACAAACTCAAAAATGATTCCTTTTCATGATAATACTTTGCCCCACACTTAAAACCATCTGGATGAAGTACTTTGTTTCTTTGGATTGTCTTCTACTACTGTTTATCTTTAAATCTTGTTTCTATACTCATAATTAACATTTAACTACTTTGAAAAAAAGCTAAAAACAATTTGCACACCTGAATTTATTAATCTGTAATGAGTAAAATTTGTGCCAACTATGAATCATTATAGAATCTTGCCTGAAACAGCTGTCCAAACCACTAAGTATTTTTCCATTTTCAACTTCCGCTATTTATTAAATCAAAGCTGTATTTATCCAACTTTCATCTTCTAATATTCTTTTCATTCTCCAAAACTCCCTAAAATTTAAAAACAATAACCTAAGAGTGACAATTAGATGTTTTTCAGGAAAAATCAAATTTATTTGGAGCAGCAAAACTCCCTTCTTACAGGTCTTTATTTTCCAAACACTTGGGAAATTTTCAAATATATGAAAAGAAAAAGAAAGAAAGAAAAAAGAAATTTACAGTAATCATCTACAACCTAACGCCTAAATTCTAATAGTTACATTTTACTATTCTTATTTAATCATCTATTTATCCAATTAGGATTGATATAAA
>PVLC010009468.1:0-53954 GCA_004027655.1 Graphiurus murinus
TCCATGTGTTTACATGGTTACTCTGGGTCTTCTTAGAGTTGATTTCTAGTTTCACTCCATTGTGGTCTGAAAAGATGCAGGGAATTATGTTACATTTTTTGAATTTGCCAGTGCTCTCTTTGTGGCCCAGAATGTGGTCTATTTTGGAGAAGGTTCCATGCGCTGCTGAGAAAAATGTGAATTCAGCTGTAGTTGGGTGTAATATTCTGTATGTGTCTAACAGGTCCATTTGCTTTATGGTATTATTTAGGTCTGAAGCAACTTTACTGACCTTTTTTTTTTTTTTTTTTTGAAGATCGGTCTAGTGATGTGAGAGGAGTATTGAAGTCTCCTAGTATTAGTGTATTGGGATCTATGTGTGACTTTATATCATGCAGAGTTTGTTTTATGAAAGTGGCTGCACCTATGTTTTGGGCATAGATGTTGATAATTATTATTTCCTCTTGCTGTATTGTTCCTTTTACTAGTAAAAAGTGACCTTCTTTGTCTCTGTTGATGAGCTTAGGCTTGAAATGTAATTTATCCGATATCATAGTTCCTACTCCTGCTTGTCTTCGAGTTCCATTGGCATGAATTACCTTACTCCAGCCCTTCACCTTTAGTGTGTGGGAATCTTTGTATGTAAGGTGCGTTTCTTGCAGGCAGCATATAGATGGATTCTGGGTTTTGATCCATTTTGCCACCTTGTGCCTTTTTATTGGGGAGTTGAGACCATTTATATTCAGTGTGAGTATTGAGACATGATTTTTAGTTCCTAACATTTTGGGTTTTGACTTCTGTTTGCAGTGTTTGTTCTTCTTTGCTTAGTTGTTTGCTTCCTAGAAATTATTGTTTCTCTGGTTCTGACGTTTACTTGTTAGTTCTTTGTAGTTAATCTCTTTGAGTCAATTTTCTCTAGTGCTGTTTTGGAAGACATGAATGCTTTCAGTTTTTGTTTGTCATGGAAGGTTTTTATATCCCCATCAATTTTGAGAGAGAGTTTTGCTGGGTAGGAGAATCTTGGCTGCAAGTTATTTTCTTTCAAAGTTTGGAATATGTTACTCCTGTACCTCCTGGCTTTCATGACGTGGTTTAGGAGGTCTGGAGTGATTCTAATTGGTTTGTTTCTAAATGCTACTTGGCCTTTAACTTTTGTTGCCTTTAGAATTCTTTCCTGGCTGGGCGTGGTGGCACAGGCATGTAATCCCAGCATTCGGGAGGCTGAGACCAGAGGATCCGGGTTCGAGGCCAGCCTCAGCTACCTAGTGAGGCACTCCGCAACTTAGTGAGACTCGGTTTCAAAATAAAGAATAAAAAATAGGGCTGGGGGTGTAGCTCAGAGGTAGAACGCCGCTGAGTTCAATCCCCAGTACCGCAAAAAAAAAAAAAAGAATTCTTTCCTTAGCTTCTACATTAGTCATCTTGATTATTATGTGGCGTGGTGTACCTCTTCTTTGGTCTTATCTGAAGGGAGTTCTATATGTTTCTTGCACCTGTGTGTCAATTTTTCTTTCTATATTTGGAAAATTCTCTGATATTACTTCTTTGAAAAGGTTCTTTATTCCATTAGTTTCAACTTCTAATCCCTCTTCTATGCCTATTATTCTTAGATTAGCTCTTTTAAAATTGGCCCAGATCTCATCGATGTCGAATTCCTACTGTCGAATTTTTTTTCTAGATTATCTATAATGGATTCATTTTTGGAATGGTCATCTTCTAGGAGTGATATTCTGTTTTCCATGTGGTCTAATCTATTGTTTATAGTTTGTATTGATGCCTTTACTTCTACTATTGCATCTTTCACATCCTTCACTTCCCTGCTCAGGGTGTCAGAGTCTTTGTTTATTTGATCTTTTATTTCTTTCCAGTTCTCTCTGCATTCTTTCTGGAAGTTTTGTATCGCTTCTATTATTAAAGATCTGAATTATCCTTCTGGTAGGCTCTGCCATTCAGTGTCATTGAGTTCTGTTGTTGTGGGGTCGTGTTGACTCATTGTTTCTTTGGTATTTCTCCTTCCCATGGTTTCCCTGTTCTTAAATTTATAACTTTGCTGCTCTTGCACGCTTTCTCTGAATTTATAGGTTTCTTATTTTTATTTTCTCTCTGTGAATGGTATCTTGTACTGAGTTGCAATTACTCTGGTATTTCTTCTGCCTGCTCTATTGGTGTTTTTGGTGGGTTTCAGGTGTTGACTTCTAGGATCTAGCAAAAGCTAAAAAGCAACCAATCCCCCGAACAAACATATATAAATCGAAGCAATGCAAAGTGAAAACAGTAAAAATGGAACAAAACAAAGCAAAAAGCCCAGAAAACAAGAAATGTCAGTAAGAAGCAAAATAAAAATCCCTGCAAGTTTGTAAGAACAGACCTGGTTTAGCCTCTGCAGATCTTTTGGGTAGATTTCTGCTGCTGTGGGCGGCTGACAAGATGGTGGCTGCTACTGCCGCACACACGCCGGCTCCCCCGTTCTCCCTGGTCTGCTCCTTAGATTCCGACCAACTGCCCCGGTTTCTGTACTCACTTTTACGCTGCTTTGCTTCTCCTTCCTTCCGTTGAGAAGTTGCTCCTGCGGCAGTTTTTTGTTTTTGTTTTTTTTTTTGTTTGTTTGTTTGTTTGTTTTTGCGGTACTGGGGATTGAACTCAGGGGCATTCTACCTTCGAGCTATACCCCCAGCCCTATTTTTTATTCTTTATTTTGAAACCAGGTCTCACTAAGTTGCGGAGTGCCTGACTAGGTAGCTGAGGCTGGCCTCGAACCTGGATCCTCTGGTCTCAGCCTCCCAAATGCTGGGATTACAAGCGTGCGCTGCCACGCCTGGCTTTCAAGCTCTGGAGTGCAGTTATCTCTGCTTCGGTTCTGTGGGGAGAAGTGTGCTGGGATGGTCCTGCGCGGGCTTAAGCTGGTCGTACCACGCGTTCTGGTCTCTGTTAAAGGTACCTCGAAATGTTGCCTGACTAGGATGAGGAGTTCAGAAGTCGCTCACTCCACCTCTGCTTGGTGGGGATGCAGAGGATTGTTGTAGATTTCTTTCTTAGTAGACCCCACCCCGGGTCCGGCTCAATGGCGGCTTCTGCTCAGCGGCATGGCGCCACAGCCGTGGAGACGGACTTCTTTTCTCTCCCTGGTCGGCCTTCCAGATTCTGCTCAGCTGTATTCCAGTTTTCGCAACACTTTTCACCGTTTTGTTGCTTTTTTCTTCTGTCAAAAAGCTGCTTCCACGGCTGATTTGAATCTAGCTCACAGCACCTCTTGAGACATGTCTCACTCCATCGCTTGTGATTCCAGTACTTGGGAGGCTGAAACAGGAGGATCACAGGTTCGTGGCCAACCTCATCTACTTAGTGAAGCCCTTAATGAGACAATTTAATGAGACAATGTTTCAAAATAAAGAATAATAAAAAATAAATAAATAAAATACATATATATATATACATACATATACATACATATATATACATATATGTGTATATATATATATGGCTGGGGTGTTACTTAGAGATCAAATGCCCCAGAGTTCAATCTCCAGTTCTGCAAAATGATGATAATAATAACAGCAACAACAACTTTGCAAAAGAGAAGGCTGTGAATGTAAAAACTTTCCAAATGACACAAGTGGGTTTTATACTCAAGTGTATGGAATCCACAAATATATTTAGGGAATAATCCTGCATATAGTTTCAGGCTGTTTTCTATAATCAAACTTGATCTAGCAAGTCATTGGTGTGTTTGGGTGTTTTACACACTTGTTAATGTGAAAAAGTAATTTGGTATGGTACTTAGAGAAACCATTAATTTGTTTCTCTACCCCTGAAGTCATTTATTTGGCTCCTGCTTCCTTAATTGTTCAAGTGTAACTTTTGCTGGAGGCTTGTATCTATAATGACACAGTGAATTATTTAACATTTGAGGGAAGTACTGATTTGGGAGCTTTTTAATTCACCTCCAAACTACTGGGATTACATTGTTGGTGTTTATCTCTCATGAACTTGACTTTGATGTCAGCTTATGGGACCTGAGTAAATTACCTAGGGGACCAAAAGTGAGTTAGGTTATCTCTTTTGTTTGGCCTAAGGATATAACTGGTACTGTGGATGTGTCTAGTGAACTTATTCCAAAATGGCCAAGAGAGGTGGAATTTAGGCTAAAATGTAATAACTACATTTTGAAAAATGGACAAGTAGAGCCACATTTATAAAGATGCACTATAAGCATTCATCATAGCCTTTTGCCAAGAAAACCATAGACTTAGGGCTTAATTTACCATTAACTTTAAAAATATTGATTGTAAAGTCAGTCAAAAAAGTATTACTAAATTTACAAGTAATCCTATCCATAATTGAGTAAATATTTACATCCCTGTGTACAAAAGATAAGATGATTACTTATGTAATATAAAAATTGACTTTTCTATTATAATAAGATTATCAAGTTTAGAAAAATTCAGGTGAATTTTTTGACTAATGGTTCAACTTTCTCAGTTGTTTTATTAAAACTGACTTGGTTTTTTTCTCATCTAATTAGTAGTTGAAAACGGACCACAAACTGAAAATATTTTCCCTGTACCTTCATTCCTTGAAATTTTCCAACATCAAAACTGTGGTAGAAGAGACTGAAACAAGTATGCCAAACACATTTTCTTTTTTTTCTGAGTACACAGCTAGGCTGGCTTTCCAGCTTCCTCTCTGGTCAACTGTATCATATAACTGAGATCTAGCCAACAGAGTTTGAAGAGAAGGGATATTTACTATTTCCTGGCCATAAAAATCTTGCATTTGTAATATTCCTTAAGCAGATGACCTTGAAGGTGACCTATTTAAGATGAAAGATCTATATCCCTGAATTATTCTTGGCAGAGAGCCACCTGCCCATCAGGATTATCCATATCATCTTGATGGGATCTGTTTGTTAAGCCACTTACATCTTAGGGTTACTTTACTAACAGTAGCAAGTGTTATCTTGATAGGTGTTTATTATTTCTGTTAATGCTATCATAATTCTGTTATCCTGGTGAATTTGGTTTTGTTTTTTGCTTTTTTGGGTTTTTTTGGTACTGGGGATTGAATCCAGGGGCAGGGCATTCTGCTTTTGAGCTACACCCCTAGCCCTTTGTTATTATTTGTTTTTGTTTTGAAACAGGGTCTTGCTAGGTTGCTGTGAATCTTACTAAGTTGCTGAAGTTGGTCTCAAACCTGGAATCCTGTTTCAGCTTCATAAGTACTGGGATTAGAGGCAAGCACCACCATACCCAGCTGTGAATTTGGTAATTATTCCCACTCTTATTTTGCATGCTCAGTAAACTGCCAGCTCACAAGTTTCTCCAGGTATCCTTTACTTATAATCCATTTCTTCTGTATTTAAGGACTTTGTTACTCCATTTCTAGACATTACAATGGACGTCTTTTTGGTCACCCTGACTGTAGCTAGTCCTCCTTCCAATGTTACCTTTCAGATCTTGCTGAACTGAACACCCTAGAGTCCTACTTTGATCACACATTAAATGAATATTTATTAAGCAATTACTATCTTCCAGTTACTGTGCATGTTGCAGGCAATATAAGCTGAATAGTGCATAGTATTTGCCCTCAGTGACATTAACATCAAGCCAGAGAATATACTGCTTTATAAACTGCCATGCTCTGTACCAGCAGGGCATGGGACCATGCGATGAAAAAAAAATGCTCTTGAGACTTTATCCCTGGTCTCAAAGAGGTGAGGGAATAGAAGGCAAGAGAACCAAATTCCCTGAGCCAAACTCAGCTCTTCCTTTTATTACAGGTTTACAGAATTAAGGCGGGGTCATCAAATCATTAATTGTCTCTGCCTAAGGAGTAGAACATTGGGTTAGGAATGCTTTAGAAAAAAGTTGTTATCTGGCAGTTTTGTAAGAGCAGCAGAGGTTGTCTTCAGCTCCATCCTTGAGGTGGTCTTCCACCCTTAAGCAAAGCAAGCAAAAGGAGTACTAAAACAGGAAGAAATAGCTTAGATAGTGAAGGGACATTGAGGTCACCACTGACTTCAGTTCCCTCAAGAAAGACAGTCTTCTCCCAAAGCAAACAAGAAGCTATAAATCTGTAAGCCAATATTCTTTAGACTTAGAACAATTTCCCACAATAAACAACTATAATACAATGCTATTGATGCTGTAAACAGAATATAGACAAAGTTTAGTGGAAGAATTAAGGTTGTTGAAGAAAAGGGGGCCGTTTGTGCCTTATAAAATAGGGAACTTATATGTGAGTCTTGAAGGTAACTAGGAGGTCATCAGTCACAAGAAATCAGGTAAGTGAGGGGCACAGTAAAGTATGGTTATATCTTAGGCAGAGGAAGTAAGGAATTAGCCAATAAAAAGACATGGGGGTATGGAAGTACTTAGCAGGGCCCAGAACAGTGTGGACTTTGTAATGGGCACTCAGTACATAATTGTTACATGAATGTATGAATTTATGAAATAGAGACTAACTTCATTATGTATATAGGTGTTATGGATTGAATTGTGTCCTCTCAAAATTCATGTGTTGAAGTCCTATACAATAGCACCTCACAAGGTAACTTTGTTTAGAGAGGTAATCAAGTCAAAATAAGGCCATCAGAATGGGTCCTAATCCAGTATAACTAGAGTCCTTATAAAAACAGGAAATTTGAGCCAGGCATGGTATGCATGATGGTAATCCCAGTACTTTGGAGGCTGAGACAGGAGGATCACAGGTTCGTGGCCAACCTCAGCAACTTAGTGAGGCCCTCTGCACCTTAGTAAGACCCTGTTTCAAAATAAAAAATAAAATAGGGCTGGAGTTCTAGCTTGGAGATAGAATGCCCCTAGTGTTTAATTCCCACTACCAAAAAACAAAAAGAAAAAGGGGAAATTTGGACACAGACACACACATATAGGGAGAATGACTTGTGGACTGAAGATGACCATCTACAAGTCAAAGGGAGAGGCCTAAAACAGAATCCTCCGTCACAGCCCTAGCAAACTCATATAGTAGAGAATAGAGATAAGGACATGAAGTAGAAAAGAAAGGTAGAAGTCAGAGTGCAGAGAGCCTACGGAATTGGGGCTCTATCTTAGAGAAACAGTGGGGATCCATCCAAGAGGCAGCAGAATAGATTTGGAATCTGGGCTGCACCACTGACTAGCTGCTTCAATTGTACTTTGGAAAATGGCTTTAAGAATTGAATGAGTGGGGACTGAGAGATGAGGTAGAGCACTTGCCCAGCATGAGGGGCGAGGTCATGCATTTCATCCCCAAAACCTCAAGAACAAATAAACAAAAAGATTGCATGGATCACATTAATATATCTGTGTTGTAGAACATAATAGCTGATGCTTAGATGACAACCCTGAGGTGTGAGGTCCAAGACATTGAGAATGGGCCAGGGAGTCATTGAAGTAGTCTAGATAAGAGCTGAAATTAAACAGAAACTTGAAGGTGCTATGGGATTTTTGCCCAAAGCACTCATTAAAAGTTGACTGAGCCATACTCAGACTCATTAGGTCCTCTGACTTTGTGCCTTTTCCCTGCCAACATTTCCCAGAGTCTTTAACCTTTTCTAGGATTAAAGGTGTAACTAGATGCACAGTTGAGCAAAAAGTCCTATGGTCAAATAAATATGGACATGGCAGGTAAAAAAACAGAATTAAAAAGATTTCTTCATTTCAGAATTCTCAGGAGCTATATACATATGGTGTGCACCATGGGTCTCTAAGATGAGGTACTCTTTCACAATTATTTGAATACAGAAGAATTTAATCACTATACACTATAGATCACTAGTACATCTTACGGAAAGCTGCAAAAATCTGGTAAATAGAGTACCAGAAGTATACTTTCAACAATGAGAAAACTGAGGCTCAAATAACTGAACTGCCTTTCTGAGATTCCACACTAAGTGATCAAGTAGGGAAAGAAATATGTGTCATGCTGGTTATAAATTGCCTGAGTTCAGATTCTTGTTTCATCATTTTTTACCTGTGTGATCCCAGGCAAGTTAGGTAACTTCTCTCTACTGCACAGCTCTTTTGGGTGGATTAAAGAAGGTAAAATATTTAAAACCTTTAAAACAGTAGCTTGTACCTAGAATGTGTTTAACAAGCCTTGTCTCTGGTTATTTTAGACCCCTGCCATGTAGCTTTATGTCCTTTATCAGATTGATCACTCTTTCAGGACAGGCACTTAGCTTCCTATACCTTTATTTACTAGTGTCTTGGACATGGTATTCATTTAAATCTTTGTCTGGATAGCCAGATATTCAGTATAATATAAATGTTCTAGACCAAAACAAACATTTAAATCACATTAACCTTTTAGAGAAAAAAACTTCTTTATTATATAAAGCAGTATGTCGTGTGACAGTTAAAGAAAGGAAAGTATTGGTGAAATATCACACACACACACAAAATCCAACATAAAAAATTGTGGAATATCCAGTGAATTTGGTGACGGACTCTTGCTCTCTTGCCCAGGCTGGCCTCAAACTCATGGACTCAAGTAATCTTCCACCTCAGCCCCCCAAGTAGCTGGGACTACAGGTACCACATTTGACTCGTGAAATTCTTTAAATCTCATCAAAAGCTCATTTTCTTGATTTCTTAAAAAAAAAAAAATTCCAAGCTGGGCATGGTGGTGCATGCTTATAATCCCAGTATCTAGGAGGCTGAAACCTGAGGATCCGGGTTCGCGGCTAGCCTCAGCTACCTAGTGAGGCACTCCGCAACTTAGCGAGACCTGGTTTCAAAATAAAGAATAAAAAATAGGGCTGGGGGTGTAGCTCGGAGGTAGAATGCCTCTGAGTTCAATCCCTGGTACCGCAAAAAAAAAAAAAAAAAAAAAAAAAAAAAAAAAAAAAAAATTCTTCATATTTGAACCTATTCCTTCTTCTACATTTTCTTTACTCATCTCTGTTATCTGCAGCTTCCATTTTGGTACCTGTAAGACTTGTAGTTTTATTGATAGGATTTAGACTGTTGTGGGCTTGTGTTGCCCTCAACTCCATTTCCTCCAAGAAGCAGAGGGAGGAGAATAAGCTGCTGTTGGACCAGTGCTGGAATGGTATCCCCACAGCTGTCAGAATTGCAATGGAGCTACTCTCTGGACCACATGAAACCCCAAAACACGCTTGCCAATTTGGAAGCAGAACCACTAAATTCAGTTAAAGATCTGCAGTGTCCCAGACACACATGTCCATTTAGAGAAGCATTGCCATCTTCCTCTTGCCCACTGTGCTCTGTCACTTCTTGGTTTTCTATGGAGATCACTTCAGATATAGTAGAACATAAAAGAATGGAAAAACATTGAGTCAGAAGTTAAGTGATTGCTGGTCTTACTGCCTTTTAGATGGCCTATTGTCCAGAATAGGTATTAGGCATTGACAAGTTTGAAAGCATGCCAATTCTATTTTTATTTTTTAATTTTAATTAAATTACTAATAAGTTATTATGCTGGGGATTGAATTCAGGGGCAGTCTACCTCTGAACTACACCCCCAGCCCTATTTTTTAAATTTTGAAATGGAGTCTCACTAAGTTGTAGAGGGCCTTGCTAAGTTGCTGAAGCTGGCAGCAAACCTGTGATTCTCCTGTCTTGACTTCCCAAGTAATGGGATTACAGGTATGTGCCATCATGCCTGGCTTCTGTTTTTTAAACAACTACTTTACCTTATTACTTACTGACTTCTGGGGAGCAACTGAGCTGATGAATAAAAATAAACTTATTCTTCTGGGGTTGAGTCTCTAGAGCTCAGGGGGAGAGCACTTGCCTAGCATATACAAGGACCTGGGCTTGATCACCAGAACGACAGTAAATAAATTAGAATAAAATTATGGACTGATAATTTTCTGTACTTATTTGAAATACTGAAAAGAGAAGACTGTGTGTCTCTTTGTACTAGTAAGTATAGACCAGAGGATCATATTGTATCCATATTACCCCAGCATTCAGTATGTTCCTAGAACATAGAGGACAGTCAGTGATCATGGCTGAAATACTCTTGGAGCAGGGAAGACCTTCCTAAAAAGTTCCAAAACTCTGAATGATAAGATTAACACATTTTATTATACTAACAATAACTCTTTAGTGGAAAGTATTCCTATTAAGTCAAAAGACAAATGCCCAAATTACAAAAATAATCGCAGCATATATGACCAAGGGCAAAGTTTTAACCTATAAGTCAGTTGAAGATCTTATAAATTAGGAAGAAAAAGAATACAACACAAACATAGACAAAGGACATGAGCAGGTAGTTCCCTTAGGAACTGTATCCTCCTATTAGAATGCTGACCCTAGAGTCCCGGGGCTGAATTGAACTTTTATCTTTTGCCCTTTTGTGTGTGTGTGTGTGTGTGGTACTGGGGATTGAACTCAGGGGCATTCTACCTCTGAGCTATACCCCCAGCCCTATTTTTTATTCTTTATTTTGAAACAGGGTCTCGCTGAGTTGTGGAGTGCCTCACTAGGAAGCTGAGACTGGCCGTGAACACGGATCCTCTGGTCTCAGCCTCCCAAGCTGGGATTACAAGCATACGCCACCACGCCCAGCTTATCTTTTGCCCTTTTTGATGGTTTAAATATCCTATGAAACATATAAGTTATAGATTTTTTCCTGATTTAAAAAAAGCAAGAATGAAGCCAAATAATACCTTAAGATTAGCTTTCTCAAATGTACTGTCTGTGTTAAAATAGATACTGTTAGCTGGGCCTGTGGCATACACCTGAAATCCCAGCAACTCAAGAGGTTAAGGCAGGAGGATCACAAGTTTGAGGCCAGCGTGAGCAATTTCACAAGATCCTGTCCCAAAATAAATAGAAAAAAGGGTTGTAATGTAGTTTGGTGATAGAACACCCCTGGGTTCAATCCCCAGTACTAACAAAAAAAAAACAATAACTTACACTATTAATTTCTTGATTTCTTGGTAACGATACTAATTCTTGCTCAACTCCCTGTATTATTCCAATAATTAAAGTTAAATCAATGGTATGCATATTAAGATAATTTGGGGGCTTCAAGAACTTATTACAGAAGCCTTATTAACATACATATAAATCAAATCTAGAAAACATCTTAAAATTAAATGACTAGCCAGGCATGGTGGCATACGTTTGTAATCCCAGTACTTGGGAGGCTGAGACAGTGAAACAAGAGGATCATGGGTTTGGGGCCAGCCTCAGCAACTTAGTGAAACCGTTAGCAACTTAGTGAGACCCTATTTCAAAATAAAAGAATCAAATAGGGCTGGGGGGAGGTATGACTCAAGGTAGAATGCCCCAGGGTTCCATCCCCAATAGCACCAAAAAAAAAAAAAAATGACCAATCTTAACATTACTTTTCCTTCTGAGTAAAAATTGGTCAGGCCTAGTGTTAGAGGAAGTGTTAGAGTATTTAGAAGCCTATGTGAAATAATCTTAAGAGAGGTAGAGAATATAAGAAACTATGAAAGAACCTATTTTTCTTCTTCTATAAACCTATAAATTTGGGCAATTGAACTTGGTCTCAGCTATAAGTATTGAACTTTATAATTTATCATTTTAGTGTGGTTCTAATTAGCATCTGATGACTTCTAATTATATTAATAATAATCTGTGACTATCAGTCTTTACCTTCACTCTATACATTAGAATTTGTCTAGCACTTAAAAATGCTAAACAAAATTAGCAAACAGTATTAACCTTGGGCATTGATCAAATCAAAAAGCATCTTAAGAGCCGGGCGTGGTGGCGCACGCTTGTAATCCCAGCATTCGGGAGGCTGAGACCGGAGGATCCGGGTTCGTGGCCAGCCTCAGCTACCTAGTGAGGCACTCCGCAACTTAGTGAGACTAAAGAATAAAAAATAGGGCTGGGGGTGTAGCTCGGAGGTAGAATGCCCCTGAGTTCAATCCCCAATACCACACACACACACAAAAAAAAAAACAGTATGGTGGTTGTTTTACTTAACATAACATGTCTAATTGCATAGAAAAGAGTCTGAAAGAAAGCGCACCTGATGACAGTGGTGGCTAGGGAAAAATGGAGATGCAATGGTTTGAGGAGTAAGTATAAGGTAATAGTCAAAGGGGACTTTACTGGTAATATTTTAGCTTTTTAATAAAGAGAATCTGTTGTTGTTGTTATTTAGTGCTGAACCCGGGAGCATTCTACCTCTGAGCTATACTCCAACCCTTTTTATTTTGAAGCAGGGTTGCTAAGGATCTAAGTTGTTGAGGCTGGCTATGAACCTGCAAACCTCCTGTCTCAGCCTCCCGAGTATTGGGATGATAGGCATACACCACCATGCTCAACTTATATTATCTTTTTTTTTTTTTTTTACAGGACCGGGAATTGAACCCAGGGGCATTTTACCTCCAGCCCTATTTTTTATTCTTTATTTTGAAACAGGGTCTCACTAAGTTGCAGAGTGCCTCATTAAATAGCTGAGGCTGGCCTCGAACCTGGATCCTCTTGTCTCAGCCTTCCAAGTACGGGGATTACAAGTGTGTACCACAACGCCTGGCTTATATTATCTTGTGTAATTAAAGTTACCTTCAAAGTTAAAAGAAAGTTATATTTCATGCTCATAATATAATGAAAACGTATGTGAGAAATTTATTTTTATACGATAAGAACCTAAAAATGAGGATTGCTTATTGACAGTGATTATGCTGAATAATTGAACTTCGTATAGGCTTTTGAAAATAATTTAAAAAGATATCTCAATAATTACAGAGATCTCAAAAGATGAAAGCATGTGCAGTTTGATTACATATTCCTATTGATTGTATTCCACTTACAACAATAAAAATAATTCCACATACAAATCTAGTAATATTACTAATTCATTACAACCAGTACTTATTTTCTTCATTAACTTTTTATTGTTATTTTCAACTTACACAGCATGCACAAATGCAGCAATTATATGTTGAGCAAGAAGGGGAAAGACTCTTTATGTTCAACCTACTGTACATCACAAGTCATTACTTCACCAGAGCTTTTGGAAAAACACAAAATAAGATCAGCCTCTTACAAAACAAGTATAATTAACAGCAAAAAGTAGGTGGGCTAAGCTACTAATCTACTCAGCTGAGAGTTAGTTTATTGTATATAAATAACATGATATAGATTAGCTTGCCTGAATACATCACAGCAAAAATAAAGCTGTATAAGCCGGGCGTGGTGGCGCACGCTTGTGATCCCAGCATTCGGGAGGCTGAGACCGGAGGATCTGGGTTCGCGGCCAGCCTCAGCTACCTAGTGAGGCACTCCGCAACTTAGTGAGACTCGGTTTCAAAATAAAGAATAAAAAATTGGGCTTGGGGTGTAGCTCGGAGGTAGAAAGCCCCTGAGTTCAATCCCTAGAACCGCAAAAAAAAAATAAATAAATAAAGCTGTATAAATTGTTTTGTTAGTGGTAAAAAAAAAAAAAAAAAACAAAAACATTAAATCTTTTTCTTAAAGGAGAGCTATTTGTTGACGTATAAGAGGCCAAAGTCAAAGAGAATGTCCATTGTGTATTTTGGCCTTTTGGACAGTGCTTAATTCTTGATATTCATCCATAAAATGTTAGTTGTATGTGGCCAGAGACCTGCAGTTACTTAAAATGCTTACTGTGGCACATACCTATAATTCTAGCCACTCAGGAGACTGAGGCAAGAGGATTGCAAGTTTGAGGCCAGCCTGGGCATTATAGCAAGTCACATCTTACGGGGAAAAAAATGACTTAATGCTGATTCTTTGAAACCCAAACTCAGGGGACCCCCAGTGGTAAACAGTGTTTTGTAATAAAGACATAGGTAAAAGGCCAGAGATCTGGGTTGTTGTTTCAAGTCTAACTGATTAACTCTTTGATCTTGAGTAACGTACTCTGTAAGTTTATTCATCTATTAAATGGGGTGATAATGTGTTTCACACCAGGAGCTTAACATGACACTAACATGCCTACTGGATTAAAGTTACCTGTAGTCCAGTTTAACTTATCCTCTCTGCAAGGGACAGGAATAGACATAGAGGAGAATGCAGATATAAATAAGTCTTTGACTTCAAATGACAAGGTAAACAATTTATGCATTTAGTAGCCTTTCTGACACTATTGATGCAATTTCACTTCTAGAAACTGTTTCTAGAACTTAACTGCTATAGGTATATCCATATTCATCATTAGGGTCACCTCTACTTCACATCACACTCCTCTGGCATTCTGCACTCACTCAAGTCTTTGGAATCAGTTCTGTTGTTCTCCTGGTGGGGTTCAGTTATATGAAGCCCACCCTGTACTTTCTCAGTCCACTCAGTCAACCTGAGTGTGAGTCCTCGTCCTCCCTCTCAAACTTCTCAGTTCAAGGCTTATACAAAGTTAAACATAATCTACTTGTCTAGATAGAGGATCAGGTATTCTAAGAAAAGCCATGTCTTAATTAGAACCAGAACCTAGAGGGAATGTTCTGTGAGTTCTTAAAACATATAACATATAACATGGCAGGTATAGTGGTGCACACGAGTAATCCCTGTACTTGGGAGACTGAGCCAGGAGGATCACAGGCTCATGGCCAACCTCAGCTACTTAGTGAGGCACTCCACAATTTAGTGAGACCCTGTTTCAAAATAAAGAATAAAAAATAGGACTGAGATATAGTTCAAAGGTAAAATGCCCCAGTACCATAAAAACAAAAACAAACAAAACCCCACATGAAGCCAGGCGTGGTGGCACACACTTGTAATCCCAGCATTTGGGAGGCTGAGACTGGAGGATCCGGGTTCGCGGCCAGCCTCAGCTACCTAGTGAGGCACTCCACAACTTAGGGAGACCCTGTTTCAAAATAAAGAATAAAAAAAAAATAGGGCTGGGGGTATAGCTCAGAGGTAGAATGCCCCTGAGTTCAATCCCCAGTACCGCAAAAAAAAAAAAAAAAACCCACATGACATTGTTTTGTAATGACTGATTTATGTATATGTTTTTCTCACTAAAGTACCTTCTAGAAGTCTTAGGGCCTGCATCTTAAGTCATATTCCAGGCCAACACCTCCCATCACTGAACCCTCTATCCTTTATCATATTCCAAACCTTGGAGGCTTTTCTTGATGTTCTTATAATAATTCACATACTATTTTATCTCTGTACTAGATTTGTTCATTCATTCATGGATTGATTCATTCAACAAATATTTGTTGAGTACCAGCTATGTGCAAAGTTGGCTTTAATAGATAAGAAAATACTATAGCTAGCAGTTTTCTATAAGCCATACTGTTCCATGTTCCTTATATATGAACTCATTTATTCCTCACAACATGGTTAAGAAACAAGTCAATTGCCAGTACTGCGATGTACACTCGAGTGCTCTATGTATTACTGTTGATTTACTTAGACAAACTTTCATTATAAGGTTGAATGTGGGTCATGGTGGGGCCCTAAACAGTTGAAAAGTGAAGATTTTTATGTGTGCATGTCAAATCTCTTACACATTTTCTTTCTCTTACCCTCTATCTGTTGTGGAATACTGATATCTATTTGTTGTTTTTGATATAGGAACTGCATTTTTACTTTATTTATTTATTTTTGTGCTACTGGAGATTGAACCCAGGGGCATTCTACCTCCGGGCTATGTCCCCAGTCCTATTTTTTATTCTTTATTTTGAAACAGGGTCTCACTAAGTTGCGAAGGGCCTCACTAAGTAGCTGAGTCTGGCGGTGAACCCAGATCCTCTAGTCTCACCCTCCCAAGTACTGGCATTACAAGCATGTGCCACCATGCCCGGCTAGGAACCACTTTTTTAAATCAACTTTCTCCTTCTGTTCTGTCTGATGGACTCCTTTTATAGACCAACAGCAAAGTGTATGTCATCTTTTATTAGTCTTGAAATGATCATTGCTACAAATTTTGGTGTTGAAAATTGTTGCATCCATACTCATTGGAGACACCATTTCAGAACAGTATCTGGATTATTACGCACCTACAAGATTTGCTGCTGTCCAGGGGTAATTTGTATCCTGTAATAATGTGGAGCATCTATTACTCTACTATAATTACTTACGTATTCATGGCAAATAATGATGTAATGGATTTTTAGAGGATGTGCATAAGAAAACCAACAAACTGAGACGCAAAACAAGTTTCCACCCCTTCTTTCTAAAGCTCTAGTTAATCACTTGAACAGTATCCAATATAGTAGAAAGCTGGCAGACTTTCCTTTGCAGCAGGCTATGTAAAAATGTTTATAATTTACAGCTTATTATGCCATGCAAATGACTGTGTTCCCAGTGAAGGAGAGTGAGAAAATATGGCTGTGAAATTACTGAACTCCCCTTTGTTAGTTGTTTTCTGGCAACAGTGGAAGAATACTTTGCACTTAAAATGCATTTCTGTATTTAATTTTATACCATTCAATTCAAAACTTTCAAAAATAGGAGTATACTTTTTATCTCTTTACACATAGCCCTGAGCAATTTTAATTTAACAAAAACAAGAAGCAGATTATAAGAACTGTCAGGATATTTTAATGGAATAGTACTGAATTATTAGGGTTTACTTTAATGTATGGCTTCTACTTTGCAAAGCCTGTTTTTTGTTTCTGACATACCTGTAGTGTTTCATAGGCAGTTTGTTATTTCCTAAGGTACCTTATGCAAACGTTTATATTGTCTGCAGCACTTTGGCTGAAAGTTAACCTTCCTCAGGAACAATTAGCAGGGTAGTCAGAGTAACTTGGAACTCTGTAATCTACTGAATATATCCACCCACATTAGGTCTTAGCATTTTCTAATTTAGATTCAGAAAGCCCTAAAGACAGTGCTACATAAATTTTTTTGTGGTTGCTGTTCCCTCTGTAAAAACTACTACAAGTAATAGAAGCTGGCTTTTAAGTTCTGTACCGTAATGGTCCCTCCAGGAAGGAAGTTCCTGAGGGAAGCGAGTAAAAACATAAGAACTGGTACTTAAAGTCTTATATTTAAATATTTAAAACATTCAAAAACTGTGCTTAATTTTTCTTTCCCTAATTTGTTTTAGAATTAATGTAGAAGGTGGGGAGTTTATAGAACTTGATCAGTTCTTATTAATTACACATCCTTCTTTAGCACAAATCATCAGATATTGAGTTTGTTTGTTTGTTTGTTTTTGGTACTGGGAGTGGAAGCCAGGGGCATTCTACCTCTGAGATACATTCCCCAGCCCTATTTAATTTTTTTTTTAAACAAGGTCTTTCTAGGTTGCTGGAAGTCTCCCTAAGTTGCTTAGTTTGCTCTAAAACCTGTGGTCCTCTTGCCTGAGGAACTTGCTTATGTATTTATTTACAGTGCTGGGAATTGAACCCAGGGGCATTCTACCTCCTCGCTACACCCACAGCCCTATTTTTTTTATTCCTTATTTTGAAACAGGGTCTCACTAAGTTGTAGAGGGCCTCACAAGTTGCTGAGGCTGGCTGTGAACCTGCAATCCTCCTGTCTCAACCTCCCTAGTAACTGGGATTCCAAGCTTGCACCACCATGCCTGGCTCAGGAGTATATTTAAATAGAAACTTTTGTGCACCAGCAACTCATATATTTTTGAGAAATAACAGATTACTCTCTCAGAGAAAATAGAATTTTTATGTCAATATCAAGGCACTATCACTTTTATTCATTGTCCTCTTCCACGAACCTTTGGGTATAGTAACTTACTTTTACAACCATATGGGAGAATTTGTTTCCTGCTTCAAACGTTTTTCTTTTTTTTTTTTTTTTTTTTAAGCTAAACATTACAATAATCTCAAAGTCATCCTCAGCCCACATTATCTCAAAGTAAAAAACGGAACATAATGATTTGTTGTGTTTTCTTGGCTGCTTCTTTTAGGGTAAACAGAGACCTGAGATGTGTTGGGCCCACCCCTGTGGGTGGGCGGGAGGAGGGGTACCCAGTGCTGCTCTCCGCTGACCTCTTCTGGCCTCCTGTTAGATGTGTTGGCCATGGAAACATGGAGAGAGAAGCCAGTGTGGACTTTGCTAAGATCACCTCCCACCTCGTTACATCCAGGGCTTCTTTTGCTATTCTCCCACCCCTGTAAAAGGAGAGTTTGCTTATCATTTTTATATATAGAATAATGATTACTTGATTTTCCGTTTTATTAGATTCACTTGTAACTGCCAATCTGGGCGTCTGGTGGCCATGCGATAACCACTGTTACATTTTATTAATGAGTACAAAATTAAGGAAAATTGAAGTTTTTATAACAGCTGTACCTTTTTCCTGGTGAATGGCTTTCCTGAGATATCTTGGAAAGGGGAAAAATAACAAGCCTTGTGAAGAATTCTTACTCTAAAAATCTTTAAAGTTCTGGGCACCTCACACTGGGAACTACTGATCTAGACATATCATTAAGCAATAAATACTCCCTTTGTTTTTGCTATAGAAATGGTGGCATTTTCAAACAGTAAAGGTGACTCTCGATCAAAATTCAAAATATGATTTCTACTGCATGCATATTCTTTTGCACCAGGTTAAAGTAAAAAAATCTTAAGTTGAACCATTGTAGGCTGGGGACCATCATGTATCATAGCCATAAATAGTAGTTGCACTAGGGCATATTGATATTTCCATTATTTAAAAGAATTTGAAAGAAAAGTTTTTAGGTATCTGAACTGTATTTGGTAACATACCATAAGAATTATATCAATCTATTCTCTGTCCTTTAAGAGTATTATCTCTTACAGGTATTTTGGGAATAGACACATATTAGACATACAGTAGAAGAAGTGGTTCTGTTATATATAGCTCATAATTATTTCAATTTAAGGGGAAATAAGCAAGAATCCTTCGCTCATTTGCCCAGGTAAAGACTAAGAAGGGTAATCACAAAATTCAAATCTTAGTGGTGGCAAGTTACTCAGTCAGACTAAAGAGAACATTAATACATTCCTCCATTCTGAATTTTGACTACTATATCTGGCCTAACCAGAAAGTGATCTCTTTAAGACACTTTTTAAAAAATTAAAAACATCTAGGGCCAGGGATGTGGTTCAGTGGTATAGTGCTTTCCTAGCATGCCCAAAGCCCTGCGTGATCCCCAGTATCACAAAAAAAAACAAATGAACAAGCAAAAATATGATCTGAACTATACCAGAACTTCCTTGCTGATTTTATTTCATAAAGCTCATCAGTCTAACCTCAGGATGTTTTCTTCTAACTTGGATCAACTTTTGAAAAAGATTTCTTAGGACTGTATGTTCCTGTAATCTGAAACTAATGATCCCCTTTCAGCTGACACTCTCTTTCTCTCTCTCTCTCTATTTTTTCACTTCTCATTATATTTCTCCTCCATGGTTCTCACTAGGCAGAGTTCTTTAAGTCTCATATTAGATCTTACTTCCTTATGGAATCCTTTTAGCTTCCTGTCCAATCATTCATTGGTCTGGCTATGAACTGCTTGAGCACAGAGCTGTGATTCCCCCCCACCCGCCCTCACCTTTTTTCCAGTGAATTCTTAGAGCTTATCACAGGGTCTGCATGCAGTGAATGTTCATTAGTTGAAAGCAAGGGATCCTGAGTAATCATTACAATTGTGGTCTGTTCATAAAATATGAGGAAATATCTTTGGAGTATTGTCCTAATTTTAATGAATTTTAACATTTTATTAACAGTTGTCTGATCAAGACTTTAGAAATCTCTTCACAAAATCTCTTTGCTACAATTATTAAACTTGCCACTAATTCAGATGTTGTTAACCAGTTGTATGCTGATTTGGCAAAATCCATTGAGTATCTATTATTTAGCAGTAGCCATGTTAATGTTTATAACTTACTTCACAGTCTGCCTTCTTTTCCAGATCTTTTGAGTTATATCTGAAAATTATAGTTTATTAAAGATCAATAAATGTGGATTTGTCACAAGTAGGAGAAACCAGGTTATCTTTTTAAGGAAATAAACATTTATAGCAGCCAGTGAGTTTATAACCAAATTGTACACAAAGGCAGTATAAAAATGTTTAAAAAGAAGTTGATGTAAATGAGGCATTTGAAAGTATAGGTTGGTGCCTCATCATTAACTTTAATTTTGCGACTTTTGTCAGTTGATGTCACAACCTTAGTGTTATTTTTAAAATAGTTTTTTTAGGGGTATTTAATTAAGTAATGTGGTGTTTGCTTATTTCCAACAGTGTGCCTTTGTTCCAGTCAAAGCTGTGCTGGCAGGGCCTCGCTTTCCTTTTCCCTTTTGTTAATATTCTGTGTTAGATAATGGTTTCGCAAATAATAGATTCTAAGGACCTTTGATCCACTATTACTGTAAAATAAAATGCAACTTAATTTTTTTTCTGGGCATAATGGTTTTAACCTTGTGTACTAATTTGACTGTGCTTGTGGGGGCAGATCCTTAAATGAGACGCAAATGAAGGAAAAATTGCTAATGCTGCCACGGTATATCTAATGAGCACTGTGTAATAAACCATAACCTCTTCGACATTTCTCTGGAAAGCGGCATGATTATTTTGGATGGCTAGCCCTTTGTGGATGGCTCATTACCGTCTGGCATAATATGTATTGATAGAGACTGTAATTGTCAACTCCTATTTGACATGCTGCCTCTAATAAATATGTCTTGCATCACTGGAGTCCACTAATGGTTATATGGGAAACTGTAATTAAAGGGAAAAATTATATTTTTAGGTTTAAAGAAGTACATATGTGTATGAAGTGTCTCTATAGAAGATTGTCTGCTGTCTCATCTCCCCTCCCCCTAGCTTCTAGTCTTAGAATATTTGAAGCCTCTCCTAAGGCTTGGTGCTCTTTTATTAGTTTAGGGGCCAACATGAGACAAGGTGTGTGTGTGTTGGGGGAATCATCTCCATAGGCAAAGAAGGAACAATATGAAAAGCTTCCTCCATGTGTGTATAATACTTGTTTCTATATCTAGGTTCAGCTCCTCAAGTTAATGCTTTGTAAAAGCATTAACAATGCTGTAAAAAAGCAAGCCAGGCGTGGTGGTGCACACCTGTAATCCCAGTACTTGGAAGGCTGAGATAAGAGGATCACGAGTTCCAAGCCATCCTGGGAAACTTAGCAAGACCTTCAGCAACTTAGTGAGACCCTGTTGAAAAAATAAAACTGAAAATAAGCCAGGTGTGGTGGCACACACCTCTGATCCCAGTACTTGAGAGGCTGAGACAGGAGGAGAGCAGGTTCATGACCAGCCTTAGTAACTTAGCAAGGCCCTCAGCAACTTAGTGAGACCCTGTTTCAAAATATAAAAGGCTGAGGTGTAACTCAGAGATAGAACATACCGAAATAAAATAAAATATAAAATTAAAAAAAAATTAAACGGGGACTAGGAGTATAGCTCAGAGGTAGAAAGCCCCTGGGTTCAATCCCCAGTACCAAAAAAAAAAAGTTCTATAGTCTTGATAATCTTTTTTTTTTTTTTTTTTTTTTTTTTTTTTTGCGGTACTGGGGATTGAACTCAGGGGCATTCTACCTCCGAGCTACACCCCCAACCCTATTTTTTCTTCTTTATTTTGAAACCGAGTCTCACTAAGTTGCGGAGTGCCTCACTAGGTAGCTGAGGCTGGCCGCGAACCCGGATCCTCTGGTCTCAGCCTCCCGAATGCTGGGATTACAAGCGTGCGCCACCACGCCCGGCTAGTCTTGATAATCTTATTCACCTTTACCATGACTTTCTTTCACTTTATTTTTTCTTGACCTTATTCTCATTTTGTTAGAAGAATTTTATGTCCTTTAATAAAGGAAGCAAAAGGATACCTAACAAGCCAAATTACTGTGAAATAGGAATCACAAGGATATTAAAAGCCCACAGAATACCTTATACAATATTTAATCATGAAAATTTTTATACCTTATATTTTAATATTTAATACATGAAAAATGTATATTGAAGACTAGAATCCAACCCTGCTCATGCTATAAAATAAATTTAGTCCTTGTCAATTTATAATCTCTGAAAAAAATTATATTCCTAAGAGAATAATATTTCCGTTGTCCAGTATATAACTACAATATATTCTGAACTTCCGAACAAGTAAATATACTCTTGGTTTATATACTGCATTCATGATTTTTATGAAATGGAATCCTCAATATAACATAAAATAGAACATGAGCACATATTTTTATTTCTTGGAGTGGGCTTAGGAAGTCATATGAAAAATCAGGAAGTAATAGGTTTTTTCTTAGCAATGTCAAGTCTAACAAAATTTTCAAGCTAAAAAAAATGGAGGCCCAGGGAGGTGAAGAGAAATAATTTTGGGGAGAGCATGGCTCTGTTCATCTGTTCATAGTTTTGAATCCTGGTGATCATGGTTTAAATTTCTTGACCTCTCTAAGCCCTAGTAAGTACACTGGTACAGTGGGACAATGCCATCTACCTAGCAGAGCTATTGTTAGGATGTGATGAAAAAACAAATATGAAGTGTTTAATGTAGTACTTTGGGCACTTACTAGATAATCAATAAATATTTTCTTCTTTTTGCTCTTTTATTGTCCCTTTTTCCTGTGGCCTCCACAGATGATCTTGTGGTCAATCAAGTAACTTCTCTTTGGACATCTTGTCCATGAAACACAGACTTTCAATTTTGATAGGTAATACTAGCTAACGATTATTAGCAGTCGAGCCATTCTAATTTTTTTTACATGGAACAACTTACTGAATCCTCACATCCATCCTAAGAAGTAGGTGCTGTTATTATCATCCCATTTAACAGATGGGAACACTGAAACAGAGATGTGTGTGTTTCTGGCCTCACCAAATGGCACAATGGTGAGGCCAGAATTTGAGCACAGTCTAACTCAAGAGCCACATTTTTAACCACTTTATGTACTGCCTCTGCAGGGCTGAGGTTGTCCTTAAAGGACAAATCTAGCATAGCTACCAAGGGTAGGGAGGATATTTCTGGGGAAGATGGTTGGCAAGCCATGTGAAGGGAAAGCAACTCTGCTGTAGGACGTCAGGGCAAGGGGGAACTGATTAACAACTATTCTTGCAGAAGACCAGCCAGCAAATGCCAGATATTCACATTACCTGCACTCATGGGCTGTTTTCTCTGTGGCTCACTGTATTGCTTCCTTTCTTCATCTGACTAACTTTTAGGTAGCCTTTAGGATACAGCTCTGCTCTCATTTTCTCCAGGGGTAGATGGCTCCAGGAAACCATCTCTGACTCTCAGACTGAGCTAACTACTCTGTTCTGGTCTTCCATAGAGTACTGTGTATAAATCTGTAAAAATAGTAGTGGGGTAAGTAGTAACAGCTACCTGTACTAAGCATAGACCATGTGTCATAGTATTGTGCTGAAAACTGTGAAATCGTACACGTTACCTCATTTAAGACTTGCAACAATCCTAAAAAGTCACTAGTGATAGCCCCTTAGTAGGATAAGGACAGTAAAACTGGGAGAGACTAACTAATTTAACCAAGACCTACCCAGCCACTAAGTAACAGATCAGAAATTTAAACTAGGTCTTTCTTACTCCAAACTCATATTCTTAATACCTGCAGTATATTTACCATACTTTAGTCATACTTTGTCTTTCTCATAATAAGATTATAAACTCTTCACAGATTGCACTTATACTATCAAAATTATATGTCTAGGTAGATGCTATGGGTTGAATTATGTCCCTTAAAGATAGGTCCACGCTAGGGATCTATCAAGATACACCATTGATTTTATGTGTGTGTGTATATATATATATATATATATATATATATATATATATATATATATATATATATATATATATTTTTTTTTTTTTTTTTTTTTTTTTTTTTTTTTTTTTTTTTTTTTTTTTTTTTTTTTTTTTTTTTTTTTTTTTTTTTTTTGCGGTACTGGGGATTGAACTCAGGGCCATTCTACCTCCAAGCTATACCCCCAGCCCTATTTTTTATTCTTTATTTTGAAACAAGGTCTCACTAAGTTGCAGAGTGCCTCACTAGGTAGCTGAGACTGGCTGCAAACCTGGATCCTCCAGTCTCAGCCTCCCAAATGCTGGAATTACAAGTGTGCACCACCACGCCCGGCTCATTGATAATATATTAATAATCATGGAAAGACTTTGCAGAAGTACAGAGAAACTGAATTGCTTGTGGTATTAGGGATTCAGAACAACGGCTTCCCACATAAGCCACCAGAGGAACAGCCCAATATCCTTCCCTTCTTGCAATGTGGGCACTGCAGCTTCCCCAGCCCTACCTCCTCAGGATTCCTACTCAGTCCCTTTCTGTAGAGAAGGGCTTATGGAGGGATAAGACCTGTACAATGAAAGGGCAGTTTAATTAGGAATCATCTAAACTAGCACTTAAACTTAAGGCCATGGGAAGCAGGACAGGTACATTCTATCTTTTAAGAGGACTTGCCAGTGTTCTCTTCTCCCCCCGCCCCCCTCACTCCCCATTTGAAGTCTTTATTGCAATTTTTTTCTTTGGAATGAGAATGAAGACAAAAGGCTAAGTTTGCTTCATTTATTTCTCAAGCTGAGTTAACTCTGGAAGGCCACTCTGATTAATAAGTAGGCCTGTGTTTTAGACCACAGCAGGGCACTTGTGTCTAGCTGAAAGTGTGCTGGTAAATTAGGAAGCATAATGACTTGACATTCTGATAATTAACTAGCAGTGAATATTCTTCTGTGGTATCTAAGACCCAACTATCAACTCACATTTCATTGGTTTAGGTAACCTTATTTAAGTGAAATATGAAATAAGAAGCATGTTAATTTTCTTTTGTCTGCATGAAAATGACTTTTTGGCAGATAGTAGCAACTCAGTCATTTTGTTCTCCTTAATTTACGCAAATCATCTGGGGTTGTATCCAGAAAATGAAGGATTTTCCTGGACTTTTCTCCTTTTTTGTATTGTTCTCATTCTTTTTCTTCTTAAGCTGTGAGAGGACACCATGCTTTTGTCCTAAACCCACTCTCTGCCGACATTCCAGTATCAGTCTGCTGGCTGCAGCCATTCTCAAACCTCTTCATGGCACTTGCTGACGCTGGTTGTTGTCCAGCAGGGGCAGTGAACCCCACTGGGACTACAACAGCCACCGCCCAACTGGAGCCCCCAGAGCACTAGGGTGGCACCACACATGCTCAAGGGCGGGTGGGCAGCAGCAGCATCCTTGCTCTCAGTCCTGAGTCTCCCATCTGAGAAGAGCCCTGCTCTTCTGCCACTTTCCTATGGGGCTCGCCCATCCCTCTCACTTCCCCAGGGATCATCACTGTGTATCCCTACGGCAATTAGGGACTGGGGCGTTCATTTCACACTACATACTCTATAGTTTTCTTATTAAATATTTTTAAGTATCTTTAGCTAAACTTTGAACCCTAAGGACACAGACCATGTTTTGAACTACTTTAAGAGTATATTCACCGCCGGGCGTGGTGGCACATGTTTGTAATCCCAGTATTTGGGAGGCTGAGACTGAAGGATCCGGGTTCTTGGCCAGCCTTAGCTACTTAGTGAGGCCCTGTTTCAAAATAAAGAATTAAAAAGCCGGGCGTGGTGGCGCACGCTTGTAATCCCAGCATTCGGGAGGCTGAGACCGGAGGATCCGGGTTCGAGGCTAGCCTCAGCTACCTAGTGAGGCACTCCGCAACTTAGTGAGACTCGGTTTCAAAATAAAGAATAAAAAATGGGGCTGGGGGTATAGCTCGGAGGTAGAATGCCCCTGAGTTCAATCCCCAGTACCGTCAAAAAAAAAACCAAAAAAAAAAAAAAAAAAAAAAGAATTAAAAAAATAGGGCTGGGGGTATAGCTCGGAGGTAGAATGCCTCTGAGTTCAATCCCCAGTAGCGCAAAAAATAAATAAATAAATAATAAAAAATAGGACTGGGGATATAGCTTGTACATACTTGTTGATAAAATAACACTTCTTTATACTTCTAGATTCTGAAATGTATTCATAATTCTATAAGTTTTCGGTTTTTTGTTTGTTTTGGTACTGAGGATTGAACCCAGGGACATTCTAACTCTGAGATACACCTCTGGCCCTTTTTACTTTTTATTTTTGAAACAGAGTCTCACTAAGGTGCTGAGGCTGGCCTCGAACTTTCAGTTCTCCTGTTTCAGCCTCCCAAGTACTAGGATTACAGGTGTGTGCCACCACACCCGGCTCTATGTGTAATTTTTTATTATAATGATAATTGAGGTTAGCACTTGTCTCTATTTTCATTTGCTCTGACTCTTTTAAGTTACAAATAACCACAATATTTGTTTTTTAAAATTTTTTTCTCCATAAATGAACTCAGGAGTAGGCTATTTCATGTGCTTGTGAAATATACATACATATTATATACATATACATATACATGTACATATCTACATACACATATACATATATATGCATATATATATATTTATGCATATACTAAGGAGAACACATTTTAGGTCATTGTAATGGTTACATGTAATCTAAATTGAGTATAATGACTTTTTTTTTTAACTATTGATCATTGACTTCCAAATTGGTTTGTGAACCATTTGGTATCATCAGCTCTCAGAAAGGTTTCTAATGGTGAAAATTGGTAGCTTCCACTCAGATATTTCAGTCTTGTCTTATTCCTTATAGTTTTACTTTTTAAAGCTTACAAACACACTTATGTGTCAAGAGTAGAGTCATCAATATTTTTAAAACAATTACTATGAGCTCTGATTACTCTTTAAGTGAGTAGATTCAATTGGAAGAAAATCTAAGAATGCAGAGTAGTGAGAAGCTGGTTTCCTTTAAAGAAACCATACTGTGAACATAAGAATTAACTAAACTAGTGAATAGGGAAGACAGTAATGGTAGCTGAGTGCCAAGATGATTGAATGTGGAAATATATAAAGGCATGAAAGGCTATATGAAACCCTCAAAAAGTGAAAAAAGGTCAGGCTACTTGGAAAATTACAGAGACATTTCAATTTGGTGAGAGTAAGCACAATAATGTAGACACAATCCCAGCTGCCTGTTTACAAAAAGTCTTAAGGAGTAGAAGTTTCCCCTTGATGAGTTGAAAGCATATCAGATGAGCTTCGAGTTCTCCATTTAGTTCTTCGAATTTAGCCAGGTGTGGTGGCATACGCTTGTAATCCCAGCATTCGGGAGGCTGAGACCAGAGGATCCGGGTTCACGGTCAGCCTCAGCTACCTAGTTCTTTGAATTCAAACTTTTTAAGCTGTTGCCTGGTATTTTAGTTGAAACTGTAAGTAAAATTTTTGCTGATTGAATATGTCATTTTTATCTCATTGCAAAGCTAATGTATTTTCTGAGGTGAATGGGGAGCATTTTCAAATACCTTTGTTTCTGTTTCTGGAGTTTTGTTTGTTTGTTTTAAATTCTTACCATTCTTCAAGCTCCCTGAGAGCAGGACTCTGATGTGTTTATGGTGTAGAGGCATCACCAAGCACATCACGAGATTGACAAAACTGTGTGTACATTTGACCATCTTTCTATGGTGCATTTTAATAGTTATCTGTTAAAAATGGATATTCTCAAACTACATATAAACACACTTTAATAAGCTGTATTACCTTCCTTTCTCAAACGTGAAGATGAGCACTGGAGATCCAGAAGGCCAGAATGAGAAGTTGTGGTCAGACACAGGAAAATAGAAAAATAACCATGGTGAAGAGGAAAGGCACAGCCAAAAGTAATGTGGTCTCAGAGGTCTTTACAAAAATCAGATCCCTGTGTTTATAACTATTGGATGCTGGAAGCCAAAATTTGCAAACTTAACATATTTTGCAAACATATTTTCTGAGGTGATCAGGTGGTCTGTTCAGATGCCTCTGTTTATTGTGCAGGAAAAAAAACAAAACTAATTTAATTATAAATTTTATCTCAGATCATCTTGACTGTTTTAGTAACCTCATGACCAATGTTAATTGATTTTCTTTTTTTTTTTTTTTTTTTTGGCGGTAAGGGGGATTGAACTCAGGGGCATTCTACCTCCAAGCTATACCCCCAGCCCTATTTTTTTTTTATTCTTTATTTTGAACAGGGTCTCCCTAAGTTGCGGAGTGCCTCACTAGGTAGCTGAGGCTGGCCTCGAACCCGGATCCTCTGGTCTCAGCCTCCCAAGTACTGGGATTATAAGCGTGAGCCTCCACAACCAGCTGTTAATTGATTTTTAAGATTGCTTATCAAATGCTAGTTCTATTTTTTAAATGTTTATATAACAATATATCTCATTCTATATCTAAAGGACTACTGATGAATTATAATTTTTTAAATAGATACTCTCAGCTAGGCGTGGTGATGCATGCCTGTAATTTCAGTACTTGGAAGGCTGAGACAGGAGGATCGCAGGTTCGAGGACAGCCTCAGCAAGTAGTGAGACTCTGATCCACCTAGTGAGACTTTGTTTGCAAATAAGAAATAAGATTGGACTGGGGGTATCACTCAAAGGTAGAATGCCTCTAGGTTCAATCCTCAGTACTACAAAAAAAAAAAAAAAGAGAGAGAGAGTACAAAATATATACTCTCCAGCATTTTAAGAGTGATTTTTTGGTGCTACTGCATATTATTTTGTCATTACATGAAATTTTTGAGAGATTTCCAACCATAAAACTTCTTAAATTGTTTTGTTAGAGTCAGGCATGGTGGTGCACACTTGTAATCCCAGTACTCAGGAGGCTAAGACAGGAGGATTGCAGGTTCACTGCCAGCCTCAACAATATGAGACCCTCCGTAACTTAGCAAGACCCTGTTTCAAAATAAACAATAAGATAGAACTGGGGATAGCTCAGAGGTAGAACGCCCTATATTTCAATCCCTAGTACTTCAAAAAAAAATAAGAATAAAAAATAAACTTGTTTTGTTAGCTTTGGGGGACAAGCATAATCTATATAAAAGATTAGAAGATAAGGATTATATTTCTAGCTACCCATCTGGCCTTGAACAAGGTACTTGGCCTCTCTGGATAACTACCTGTGTAACCTTGGACAAAGTACTTAGAACCTCTTGGCCTTAATTTCTACAACTGTAAAATGAGGTAGCAAAATTGGATGATGAGTGTCCAGAGTTCTAAATATTCTATTCCTATTCTATAAAGAGTCCTACCTTTGTATTTAGCTTTAAACAGTCTAAATATAATGTTAAATCCTTTCCCCACTGGACTAGAAGTTTCTGGAACAATATTTTAATCTACTTTGCATTCCCAGAGCTCTGGGCTCATATTCTGTGAAAGAGGTTTTTGTTTGTTTGTTTTGGGTTGTTTTTTTTTTTTGCGATACTGGGGATTGAACTCAGGGGTATTCTATCTACGAGCTATACCCCCAGCCCTATTTTTTATTCTTTTTTTTTTTTTGCAGTACTGGGGATTGAACTCAGGGGCATTCTACCTCCGAGCTATACCCCCAGCCCTAGTTTTTATTCTTTATTTTGAAACCGAGTCTCACTAAGTTGCGGAGTGCCTCACTAGGTAGCTGAGGCTGGCCGCGAACCCGGAGCCTCCAGTCTCAGCCTCCCGAATGCTGGGATTACAAGCATGCGCCACCACGCCCGGCTCCTATTTTTTATTCTTTATTTTGAAACAGGGTCTCACTAAGTTGTGGAGTGCCTCACTAAGTAGCTGAGGCTGGCCTCGAACCTGTATCCTCTGGTCTCAGCCTCCCAAATGCTGGGATTACAAGTGTGCGTCACCACGTCCAGCTCTGAAAGAGGTTCTTAGTAAACATTTCTTGGATAAATAATGAAGCTGTAATTGGAGACCCGTTTGTCAAAAAAAGGGGAAAAAAGAAGACATTTGTTATCTAACTACCCTCTAAGCAACCGGTATAAGTAGAAAGAGGCCATGTCTACCACTCAGAAGACAGTTAACGTCTCATAAATCTTTGTTACATGCACAATGAATAGACTTTATTACAGCAGTCCTATGAAATGCCTTTTGTTTGAAATGAGGAAATACCTTTTGTTTGAAATGTCACATGCTTGTAATCCCAGTACCTAGAAGGCTGAAACAGGAGGAACACAAGTTTGCAGCCAGCCTCAGCTACTTAGTGAGGCTCTCTGCAACTTAATAAGACACTGTTTCAAAATAAAATAGGACTGGAGGTGTAGCTCGGAGATAGAATGCCCATGGGTTCAATCCCCAATATCGCAAAAAGAAAAAAAGAAAAGAAATGAGGAAACTGAGACTTCAGTATACATATGAAATAACTTGTGAAGTTCTGTAGCTCAAAGGAAATGAAGCCAGCATTCAAATACAGAGCTTCTAGATAACATAACTCACCCTAAAGCATAAATGACTTATTATTCCCAGAGAAAGTTCTGATGTGGAGAATCAAGGTGAGAACAAGAGGGCAGCAGATACCTGAGGTGGAAGATGGTCAAGTACTCCATTCATGTCTAAAATGACAAAGACATGAACTTCATGTCCAGGATTTGATGAAAAACAAAAACCAATTCTACTTATGCCCTAAAGTTAGCAGAGGTTTACCCATTGATTATTGTGTGAATACCTTCTTGAGATGCCCCTGATGATGACTCCCTCTTCTCTGGAATGTTGTCCCCCCTGCTGAGATCACGTAGCTGCCATGTCTATGTGACCACAGACTCTTCCATCCTGGCTGAGTGGCCTTTTGTTATCTCTGCATTTACCACTTGTACTATATACATTTAAGTTTTGTTTTTGTGTGGTATTGAATGGAAATCAGGAACATTTCACTGAGCTATACCCCTTGCCCTTTAATTTTTTTTTTATTTGAAACAGGCTCTCACTAAGTTAAGTTGCCCAGACTGGCTTTGAACTTTTGATCCTCCTGTCTCAGACTCCCAAGTACTGGGGTTACAGGTGTGTGCCACCACACCCAGCATAAAATTTTTCTTTAAATTATTTCTTAAGATTTGTGTCTATGTTTAGAAACGCCATATAGCATAGAGCTTCAGAGTGTAGGTTCTGGAGCCAGTCTGCCAGCTCTGCAATTTATCAGCTATGTGACCTTGAGCAATTTGCTTAGTCACTCTCCTGGCTCAATCTTGCATTTGGTTTTTTGTTTGTTTGTTTTTGTTTTGGGTACTGGGGATTGAACTCAGAAGCATTCTACCACCTAGCTACACTCCTACCCCTATTTTTTATTTTTATTTTGAAACAGTGTCTTGCTAGATTGATGAATCTCACTACTTGCTGAGGCTGCCCTGGAACTTGCAATCCTCTTGTTTCAGCCTCCCAAGTACTGGGATTACAAGTGTGTGCCACCACACCAAGCATTCAATCTTGCTTCTGTAAAAGGGTGATAAAGCACTTACCTTAGTGATGTGGAGGTTAAATGACTATCATATAGTTCTTGGGAAGATATCTTCGTGTGGTAAGTGCTTACTAAATATTACTATCACTGTTTCTACATCAACTCACCTTTCTATTTAAGTAAAATTTTGGAGAACACTTTACATCCTAACTAGTTTAATAAGTATAGGTCAGGAGTAAGTCACCCACAGAGCAGCAGGACATGAACTTCTGGCAACAGGAAGTCATACGTTATGCCACTGCAGACATTCCTGAGGGGGCATCCTGGGCTTGTCGTAGACCAGAGTCTCCTGGACATGTGCATACTTTTCTTGGTAACAAGCAGTCCTTTCCTGCCCCTTCAGGCTGTCCTCATTCCCCATCCCGGACCAGCCTTAAAGTTCCTCTATGAACCCATGAAATATCACTGGTTTAAACAAATACACCTAAACTTAAAGATGAGGAATCAGAAAGTTGGATGTATCTACTGAATAACTTAAGGTAGGTTCCATGGGTTGGAGATAATGTAAAACTATTACCCAGGTGCCCTAAGTCCCAACTGATGCTTTTCTTCTACACTCAATACCTTTGTTTAATCAGCAAAAATGGTACTTTTTCTTTTTCCATATTGACACCTCATCTTCTGGAAAAGGAAAATTCTAAACATCTCAAGTAATCTAATGACTGGAATGGGACAACTCTAGGAAGATGGCTTACTTTTTGAATAAAAGTAAAATAGTCCATTTAACAATATCTAACACAGTTTTAAATGACACACTTTTGACCCTACAAGTTCACTTCTAGGGGTATGTCTTACAGAAGTAACCCCAGTTATGTGTATGAGGATGTTCATTGCAGCATTGTTTATGATAGTACAGAGTAAGAAATAACCTAAATGTTTATAATGGGACATGAAGAACATTATGGTACATCCATGTTGTGGATATATTCATCATTAAAAAGAGTGAGGTAGTTCAATATGTAGTGACAAAAATCTTCAACTATATTAAGTGAATAAAGCAAGTTACAGTGCCATATGTATAATATGAACACATTTTTACAGGGAAATGTATAGCATTTGCCATATGTTTATAAACATATGTGAAAAACATGCAGCAAAAGTCTGAAAGAAAATATGCTAAACTATAAGAGAGAGAGATTCTGAGGAAAGAAATAGGATGGAGGCATGGTGAACCTATGGGACTCCCAAGGAGAGAGTATTGTATTTGTATTCAAAGATATATAATTTAAATTTGCAAGTAACCACACTAAAAATATAAAGGGAAACAAGTGAAAATGACTTTAATATGTTATTTAAACTAATATATTTGAAATATTATCCTTCAACATGTAAAACACTTAATGTAAAACACTTAATATTGAGATATTTTGAATGTTTTGTACTAAAGCTTTTAAAGAACATGTAAATTTAGACCAGCTATAACATTTTAAGTGCCTAGTAGCTATCTGTGGCTACTAGTATCTATTATATTGAACAACTTAACTATATGCTTTAATAATGTTTTAAAATAAAAATATGCTCTTATCTGAATTGTACTGGTATCTTTTTAAAGACCATTCACTAGTAGGGATGTTTCTAAAAGGTTAATTTAATTTCACCTTGTAATCTTCCTGTACTACTTTTCTACAAAAGAAAAATTTGGATGGCCCAATTCCTGCACTTAAAATAGCATTCATGGGTTTTAATCCCAGTGACCACACATTAAGTCCATATTAGAATTAAAGTAATGTAATTTGAAAGAATGAATGAGATAGTAATAAAATAATGAGAAAGCCCATGAATTGTGATTCATAATCACAATTGTAGTGTTCAGATTGTAATTCATAATTCATGGGCTTTCTCATTATTTTATTATTTCTTTCCTTAAAGAATTATGGCAACCTTTTGAACATTTCTGTTGTTTCTATGGATTGAAACAAACAAAAAATATAGCTAAAAAGACATGTGAGCTTAAGGATTTTCTAGCATATGTAGTGTGATTATGAGTAATAAAGCAATTTTGCTGAATAAACAAACTGGATATATTTGCTTCATAGTTGTATATGGATACCAAAAGTACACAAGATAGTTTCTGCATCCATTTTAAAGCATTACTTTCAGATACCTAATAGATATGTATCATTTATTTTTGGTATTGAAGAACATATATATTATGTGGACACTTTACTGTTTGTCGCAGATCATAACATTTTTTTCAGTAAAAGTATGCTGGCATTTCTATTTTATATTTCATATTGCTACTTACTAATTTCATTAACAATTTCAAACACTTGAAAAATAGAAATGGAAATCAAGAAAAATAGCATAAATATGGAGTGACTTTACATGGGCTTGAGGTATTGTTGTTGTTCAGAGTAATAGAAGTGTTCTAAAATTAAATTATAGTGATAGCTGCATAATTTTGTCAGCATACTAAAATTTATTGAATTGTATGCTTAAAAACAGGTGAAATTTATTACATACAAATTATATCTCAGTAAAGTTATTTTAAAAATAGTCTAAAAATAAAGTGACTGTATTCACAATTTTTATAGCCAGATCTTTAATTTGAAAATAATTTCATTTATGGTAATAAGAGTATTCTGTAGGATCTGATTTTTTTTTAAGTATTTCAAAAAGATATTTTATTTTAAATCTTTCTTCTATTTAATATTCAGATTGTAAGTCTTTTCTTCTCCTAGATATTTCCTATGGAGACTCCTTGACTTTTCTCCACTGTGGATAGTAGTATCAGTAGTTTGCTGTTGAGGGTTTGATGAATACATGATATGCCCACACTCACTCAAGTTGATGTAAAACATACATATGTATCTGTATACATGTATATGCAGGTTATATCTCTGAATGTATATCTTTACAGGAAATCAGTGTATACACTTTTTTAAAAACTTTTTTCTTCTTTTAGTATCCTGAAAACATAGCAAGATAAGGATAATGAGATGCCTGGGCTAGGTATATAGTCCACTGTGGTTCTGTACTTTGAATGTGAGAATCCTCATCTTTATGATGTTTGTTTGTTTGTTTTTAAGGTGTACCTTCAATTTGAGCTCAGAACTAAGAAAGAGTTCTGAGGGTTTGCTTTTTTGTTTTTGTTTTTTTATTCTCTTTTCCATTTGGTACACAATGCTGTTACTTCATTTGCCATGCAAGCCCACCCATTCCTTTTTACTGCAATTCAGATCACATGGGAAGTTGGGTCACCTCTTAGGATAAGAAGATTTAGGTTGCATGAATTTGAAGCTCTTTTACCAAAACCTTGCCCACTGTGTATGCATGTGTATTGTTTCCATTCACTTTTCTGTCTCTATGACCAAAATACCTGACTGGAACAACATAGAGGAGGAAAGGTTTATTTGGGCCCATGGTTTCAGAGGTACAGTCTATAGTTGGCCGATTCCAAGGCAGACATCGTGGCAGCGTGGCATATGGCAGAGGCAGCAGCTCATCTTGTGGCAGCAGAAAGCAGAGAGAGCAACACAATGTGACCAGGAGTAGATGTAGTCCCCAAGGTCACACCCAAGTGACCTGCCTCCTCCAGCCACTCCCTACCTGCCTAAGTTACCACCCAGTAAATCCATTCAAATTATTAATATTGTTGCATGGCCAACACATGAACCTTTGTGGGGGACACCCCATATCCATACCATAGCAGTATATAAACACACATATATATATACATGCATGCATACCTGGATATATGCCTGCACATGTGTATCTATGTGTATGTGTGCTTATGCTTTTCATTATTCTCTTGCTTTCTGTTATTTATTCTCAATAGAGGTTTCATATAACTTGTAGCTTGCTTTATAATAATAAATGTGCTGTCTCAAATTTTCTTCTTATTTTCTTTTACATCATAGTAATTTCATTTATGGTTTGACTTTTTTAATGTGTTTCCAGTGTGTCCCTATCTCAACTTTATCCTCTCATGAGCCTTAAAGCCTCTCACATCTCCAGAAATACTATTTATATATACTTTACTGATACTTTTGAGAGTATTTTTATAGGAGAGGAAGGATATTATTTATAATATCCTTTTAACATATATATGTTAAAAGCACTTTTAATAGATTATGAAAAAAATTAATATATACCTAAGCATGTATATTAAATCTGAGATGGATGGAGACTTGGGAAATCTTTCTAGGAAACATTGATCTCTTAAATGTCACTGCCCCATATCATTCCTGATTAGGATGAGGTGTCCTCCTCTGCCTCTGCTCTCTAGGAGGGTCCTGCTGCAGTGCCCCATCTGATGTTCGTTCATTCCTTTCCTAGATCTAAGCCTTGCAGTTGTTTCACTCTTTATGTGATGCTTTGTGAGTGGTGGCTGTCAAGCATCCTGGAGGGAAAAGAACTTTTCTTAGAATTTCCAAGTCTCTTACAACTTCAGAAATATTCTATTTTTGGACTCCTTTAATACCATTCATGCTTAAGAGACATTGTATAGATAGATGCTTTACACTCCAGTGCCCAATGCCAGCCCTGTCATACCAATCCAACACAATCATTCATTCCTGACAAAGAAAGGCCTCAGGACTATTCCCATAGTGTGTTGCAATAGGAAAAATTAAACTGCAGTGACAAATGGCCTTAAAATGTCAATGGCTCACAAAATAGAAGCCTACTTCTTATTCATGTGTCATGTCCATGCCATCTTTACTCTAAGACCTAGGCTGATAGAGCAGGCTCCATTTGTTACAGAAAAGAGACCAGGTGAACCATGAGGCAATTCTTAAATCTACTGCTTAGAAATTGGATTTTTCACTTTCCTCTCATTGGCAGAAGTTCACACACCCTTAGTTGAGTTTACTGGATGGAGATGCATAATTCTTCCATGGGACTGGGGGTGTACACATCAGACTGTTTGCCAAAAAGGTGTCTAATTTTTCATACCTATTGCTGTTTTTTTTTCTTCTTCTCTCTAAATTATCATAGTGACATTCTCTTCCTTCTGGCTCTTCATAAGGTCAAGAAGTAAAAGACCAGCTATTACTGTAGAGAAATGCCAATCAAGACTCCCTTCTCCACCCATGCTCTTCCGCTCTCAACATTTAGCTGCCAAGTTGGTGAAATAGAAGAAGCATGAATTCACAGGTCAGGCCATCTCTGCTAGAAACTCCTAAAGTGACATTAAGGCAGATAGCTTGACTTCTTTAAGCTTAAGTTATCGCCATGTAAAATCTTTTTTTTTTTTTTTTTTTTTTTTTCCGGTACTGGAGATTGAACTCAGGGGTATTCTACCTCCAAGCTATACCCCTAGTCCTATTTTTTATTTATTTTGAAACAGGGTCTCACTAAGTTGTGGAGGGCCTCACTAAGTAGCCAAGGCTGTCCTCGAACCCGGATCCTCCAGTCTCAGCCTCCCAAGTACTGGCATTACAAGCGTGTGCCACCATGCCCAGTTTTCCATGTAAAATCTTAATGATACCCCCTTTACCAGGTTGTTGGATGTATTAGATAAAATAGTCCACATTCCCTCACATTTTCTCACAAGGACTCTCCTCTATAAAACAGGATTAATAGCTACATTTGGTGATGATTGAAAAGGATGCTGTATTTAAAATGCACAATATCTGGGAAGTAGTAGGTTATGAATTATGCATTAACCTGTACACCGAGTACTGCCCATGGCTTCTGTTGTATGGTTTAAACATGCTGAGTAATCACTTTACTTTTGTACATGAAAACACTTGGTGAAACATTTGGGGAGACATACAGGATTTGTGCTTGTGTCTCTTGATATCTAGATTAGTTGGGAAGCAGTGTGAGAAATCTAATTTAAAGCCTATTGTTGTATAACCTATGCCCTGACACTTATTTTCATAAGAAACAGATTCTTTGTCCCTTTATTCCCACTTTACTTTCATGTCTCCCAGCTTCCAACACATTTTGAGGTCTAAATCGATCCTGCCAAGGCTCCTTCTTGAGTCCATCACGCCTCTTGTTACGAGTTGGAGAGGTTTTGCAGAATGACATTTCCCTCCTGTGGTGCTTACTGCAGCCATTGAACATGTAGTCTTCACCTCTCTCTCAACCCCTACTTGCTTTCTAAAAGAGAGAAAACTCAAACTCCAGCCTCTAGTGAAGTGGTTTAGAAACACAAAGCCCTGGCAATAGACTCTGGGCCCAGCACTAACCCCTAGTAAGGATTCGGAGTTCCCTTGTTCTGACCAATCTTCAGTATTCACAGATAAAAATATGCTTGCCCTCTTCATTTGTTGTTATATATCTTTCCTAGTATCCCTTCTAAATGCCAACTCCAATTCACCAATTATTTTTAGCTTTCTCATATTCTTATTTAGCTCAGCAGCATTTTTTGGTATACTATGTGTTGTCACTGGGCTTTCATTTCTCCCAGTCTGATTGTGCCTGCAGCAGTTTCATAGCTAAATGGTGAACCCTCCAAGAAAGGGTTTGTAATGAAAATGGAAACACCAGCATGCTCTTTGTAATCAGTTCTTTAATCCTCCACCTGCCATACCGTGGAGACGGCTTGTAATTATCAGAGCAGAGAACTGAACCTCCTGTATCTCGGCAGAAAGAATGAGCTCGGTGGGTGGGCAAGTGACAGAATCCGCTCTCCACTGGGGCAGGGGACAGATATTTTGGAAAACTTTGACATGGAATCTGATGTATTTGTATAACCTTTTCGTGTCAAACCATGCTGCAGTCAGAGAAGGGGTTTTGGTTTCTTCATTAAAAGCTTATTAAATGAAGAAATAGGACAGTGGTTTTGCTTCGGTAGATGGGGGTCAGAGAGGCGGGTCTGATCTCCTCAGGATATTAATGTCTGCCTTCAGCCAGGGGAAATGAGCCGTCACTTGAGTTAGAGGCAGCTTTATGTGCTCATCACTAGGGATTCCCATATGTCCAGGGAGCTGCAACAGTAAAAAATGGCAGAGCTCAGTGGTGGAGTGCAGAGGGCTCTCATTGGAATTCATGTCAGGAAGCTCAGCTCAGTCTGCCCAGAGCAAGTCTGTTTAATGTTGATCAGCTGTCCATCTGATAAACCGAATTGATATGGGCATCCCCTCCAAGGGCTGCCCAGACAGTGACAGCCACAGCACCCAGATGTCTTGTTAGGCTTTTCTTGCTTTCTTTTTTTTCTTGGTAATCTCAAGTATTTTTAACCCCTGTTGTGATACCCAAGTCCAAAAGTACTCTTACAGACCTGAAAAAGAATGCTTATCTAGGTTTTCTCTCTGTTTCTCCAGCACAGAAGAGCCCTGCTTATTTCCATAAAACAGATACTATTAGTTAGCTACCTTTTCCTTTCTTCATAATAAGCCTCTGGCTGACCCCCAGGATAATTATGTGTTGATAGTATCAGGTTTGCATCTGAGTTAATCAAAATAATGTTTTGTAATGTTCTTAAAAACAGTAAGTTACCTGGCTAGGTTGTCCTTTGCTAAAAGATGTTAGTGGCACACCACCGGGCATGGTGGCACATGCCTGTAATCCTAGTACTTGGGAGACTAAGACAGGAGAATTGCAGGTTTGCAGCCAGCCTCAGCAACCTCATGAGGCCCTCCACAACTTAGTGAGACCCTGTTTCAAAATAAAATAGGGCTGGAGGTATAGCTCAGGTGTAGAATACGTCTGGGTTCAATCCCCAGTAACACACACACACACACACACACACACACACACACACACACACGGTTTCATACATATATTCATTGATCACCGAACAGAACTTTATTTTGCTCATGCATAAGGAGACAATGTAATACAAATTCTTTTCAGGTGACTAATTTCTAGTGATAAATATGCTGACTCCTTGCTGAGTCCCAACATCCCTTTGCTCTTTCAAGTATGATTCCCACCACCTAAGACAGCTCACCTCTTTGTAGGTTGGTTGGCAGGTATGGAGGGAATTAATTATAAAGTGCATCAATACTGAGCTTTCTTTTTGGAAATAAATCTAGGGGGCAGGAGAAGAATAAAAACAAGTTTGTTTATTTATTTATTTATTTTTCTTCTTGCAGTACTGGGGATTGAACACAGGGGCATTCTACCTCAGAGTTATATCCCAGCCCTATTTTATTCTTTATTTGAAACAGTGTCTCACTAAGTTGCAGAGGGCCTCACAAATTGCTGAGGCTGGCTGCAAACCTGCAATCCTCCTCCCAACTACTGGAATTATAAACTTGCGCCACCATGCCTAGTTTAAGGACAAGTTTTTATGTTAAGCTTTGGTGATTTAAGAATTAAATTTCTAGCCAGGCGTGGTGGCGCACGCTTGTAATCCCAACATTCGGGAGGCTGAGACCGGAGGATCCGGGTTCGCGGCCAGCCTCAGCTACCTAGTGAGGCACTCCGCAACTTAGTGAGACTCGGTTTCAAAATGAAGAATAAAAAATAGGGCTGGGGGTGTAGCTCGGAGGTAGAATGCCCCGAGTTCAATCCCCAGTACCGCAAAAAAAAAAAAAAATTAAATTTCTGCAAAACTATGATGAGTTATAAATTATAGCACTTAAATCTTTTAAATGGGATAATTTTATGTTTTAAAGTTTTTTATTCAAGTAATAAAGAATTTTTGTCTTTTTTGATGGCATGTTTTCCCTCACTTCCAGACCTCGTGTTTTCATGGCATGACAATTCGAACCTGGACTCTTAAGTATCTGATCTCTTGGAAATGAGACCAGTTGCAAAGACTTTTTATTTTCCTGCTTCTTTTCTGTATACTCTCTAAGTGTTAGGTGAGCTTTTCTAAAAAAGACACTGGGTCCTCAGTGCTCAGTGTGTGTGGTCAGAGCTGAAACCTTGAACCTGTGACTCCCTCACTGCAAGTTGGTCACCTTTAATATAGCCTACAGCACTGGCATTTTGCTGTGTCCTGGGGGCTGGGGGGGGGAGACTACTGGGGATTGAACTCAGATGTGTTCTACCTGTGAACTACACCCCAGCCCTATTTTATTTTTTGTTTTAAAACAAGGACTGAGTTGCTGAGGGCCTTGCTTAGTTGCTGAGGTTGGCTTTGAACCTGCGATCCCAAGTATTGGAATTACAGGTATGTGCCACCATACCCAGCTGACATTTTTATTTTAATAGTTGATGTTTTTAATTTTATTACATTGTTTTTAAAGTCAGAATTCTCATTTCTAGATTCAGAAATGAAATAAGATTAATTTTGAATGCTATGATCATGGCATACCTCAAATTCAAAATGTTGATAACCATCTTAACTTAGGTTATCAACATGAATAATGGCAAAACAGGAAAATTCTTATGTTTCCCTAATTATTGCAACTTAAATTGAAGGAATCTCTTGGGACTTTGAGTCTGGTTTACTTATAAGAAATTAATATAGACACTCATAATTAGTTAAAGTCAGTTACTATGAAAGATGTTTTACCTGGCATGAATTTACAAAAGCATATGCTTTCCCTTTTTATTTTTAGTTCATATGGCTGTTTATTGCCTTTTTGAGCTTGATTTTTTAGAAAAAAAGTTTTTTTAAAAATTTTTGCAGTGCTATCGATTAAACCCAGAGCCTCACACAAGCTAGACAAGTGCTCTAAAGTTTGATATTTAAAAGTATGTCTTATGAATCCTGTTGTTCTTATCTACTTCTCCCAATCCCCCCACCTCCACTCTTTCTTTTTTTTGCAGAACTGGGGGTTGAACCCAGGGACATTCTACCTTTGAGACACACCCCTAGCCCTATTTTTTATTCTTTATTTTGAAACAGGGTGTCAGTAAGTTGTCCCATTTACTAAGTGGCTGGCTGGGAACCTGCAATATCGTGTCTCAGCCTCCCAAGTATTGGGATTACAGGCATGCACCACCAAGCCCAGCTCCTTACCTCTAGTCTTTGTCCTCACAGAACTTTCATTCAATGGGACCACGGGTAGAGAAGCAAAACATGAGCAAAATAGGTGGTATGTCAGATGGCAATAAGCACTATGGAAGAAAAAAAGCAGAGGGAAAAGGATAGGGAATACTGATGAACTGAGAGGGTTGCTCTTACCACTGGAGTTGTTGGCCAGGCCTTACAGAGAGGGTGAATGACAGCCTTGTAGATACGTAAGAGAAGTATATTCAGACAGAGAAAAAGCAAAGGGCCAGAACGGGCTGGGCATGTTTAAGGAATAACAAGGAAACTGGTGTAGCAAGAGGGGCGGGGGAGTGGATTGCAGGGAAAGGAGAGAGGCTGTGCACATTGTTTGGGACCTGGGAGTCCATGCTAGGGACTTCGGCTTGCACTGGCTTGTACTGGAGGGTTAGAGAGGAGCAGTGTGTCACTTCTGCTTCCACCTTACCACTCGCCTCTGCCTCACATCTGCAAAGCATCTTTTATTCATCCTCTATATCTGTTTACAGAGCAGTACAGTGAGTGGTCCCCCTCATTCACAGTTTTGCTTTCTGCAGTTTAAGTTACCTAAAGTCAACCACTGTCAAAAAAATATTAAATTAAAAATTCAGAAATAATCCAAATGTTTTAAATTATAGGCTCTTCTGCATAGTGCAATGAAATCTTGCACTGTCCCATTAACTCCCAACCAGGATGTGAGTTATCCCTTTGTCCAGTATGCCTATGCTATAAATGCTACTAGCCCAGTAGTCACTTAGTAACCATCTTAGTTATCAGAACAGCTATCACAGTAGTACAGTGATTATATTCAAGTAATCATTATTTTACTTAGTAATGGCCCAAAGTATAAGAGTATTTATTGATGCTGGCAGTTCCAGTATGTTAAAGAGAAGCCATAAAGTGCTTCCTTAAAGGATCATCTCACATCATCACAAAAAGGGCAAGTCTAGTACAGTAAGATATTTTGAGAGAGACCATATCCCCATGATATTTATTCCAATGTATTGTCATAATTACTTTATTATATTATTATATATCTCTGAGCCTGATTTATAAACTAAATTTATCATAGGTATATATGTATACAGAAAAAAAAATATGGTATTTATAGGGTTTGGTAATGTCCATGGTTTCTGGTATCCACTGGGGGTCTGAGAGTAGATTTCCTGTGGATAAGGAGGGACTACTCTACTGTAGTTCTTCCATGAGATTATCTTATGTCACTTGCTGTCTATCCCTGTTGTCACTTTAGAGTCTACATTCTAATCGTGTCACTCCAAATTACAAGAAAGATAGAAACAACTATGTGACCATTATGATTTGTCAACTTGTGATATAAAGCAAGGAATAAACTTCTTACAAAGCTATTTTAACAGAATAAATTTCTTCATGAAATTATCAGCTCCTTGTCACTGGAAATATTCAAACAGAAGTTGAAGTTCTTGAAAGTTATGTTGCAGTAGCCCCGTCTTGACATTCTGTACATCCTGGATTATACTGGCATATTCCATTTCTTAAAATACCAGAAGTTGATTTGCGAGTCTGTCTCCCACTTCTATTCTTGGCCAAGAAGAAAGTCTTCTTTGCTACTAAAGGAAGGAAGGGAGGGAGGGAGGGAAGGAGAGAAATCATCTGAGCATCTTCCCTGATATATTCAAGGCCTTCTTCTGTCGGACCTTATCTATACTCATCTCTGTATTAGATGGAGATGTAGTATCTGCTACTTTCCAGCAAACTTCCCATTCTTACCTCCAGCTTTCAATCTTTGTTCTATGCCTGCAACTTTTAAACAGCATAAATGTTAAAAAATGCAAATCGCCATGTAAAGTATATAATTTCAGCATCTACTCTTCCTGCCTCTCTATATGCCCTTTCCTCCTTGTCTTTCCTTTTTAACTTTAGAAATCAACTCATGCTATTCATTCAACAAATACCAAAAGCCTACTCTGTACTGAGCATTGATATGAGTACTTGAGATAAAGTAATGAAAAACATTTTTCAAAAATCCCAGCCCTCATGGAGCTTTCTTGTTTCAATTTGCTCCATACACTTACCAACATACTTTCCAAGACTGTAGACGGAGATCTGCCACCTTTTTCATTGCTACTTAGTATCATACTACATTAGTTGGCATTTAAATTGTTTCCAGTTATTTTGCTGTTACCAAACTATGTAGTATATATTATTAAAAACAAACATGTTGAGCCAGTGATGATCTCCGTACTTGGGAGGCTGAGACAGAAGGATGGCAACAATATGTGGTGACTTAGACCTGTTTGTTTCAAAATTTTAAAAAAATCAAAAAGACTGGGAATATAGTGGTTCAATCCCCATACTAGATTCAACCCCAGTACTACACATACACACACACACACACACACACACACACATACACACTGTGTTTACATGTTTATGTACATATAGAATTTTGCTATTATTTTATTTTAGTAACCTATCATAGGTCAAGGGGTATCCAGTTTTTTAATTTTATCGGATACCATATTTTCAGTTAACATAATTGTAGCAATTTAAAATCCAATGGCATCATGGTGGCGCACGCTTGGTTTGCAGCCAGCCCCCACTACTTAGTGAGGCACTCCGCAACTTAGTGAGACCCTGTTTCAAAATAAAAGATAAAAAATAGGGCCGGGGGTATAGCTTGGAGGTAGAATGCCCCTGAGTTCAATCCCCAGTACTGCAAAATAAATAAATTAAATAAATAAATAAATAAAATCCAATAGTGAGCTGGGTGTGGTGGTGCATGCTTGTAATCCCAGTACTTGGGAGGCTGAGACAGGCGGATCACAGGTTCAAGGAAAGCCTCAGCAAGTAGTGAGACTTTCATCAACCTAGTGAGACCCTGTTTCCAAATATGAAATAAAATCGGGCTGGGGTGTAGCTCAAAGGTAGAATGCCTCTGGGTTCAATCCCCAGTACCACCACAAAAAATAAATAAATAAATAAATAAATAAATAAATAAATAAATAAATAAATAATAAAATCCAACAGTGCATCAGGAGAAATTTTCCCTTTTAGAGGTTACCTTCAAGGATCAGTCTGTTCAAGTATATAATAAAGCTTAGGCAGTGGTGGAAACTGGTGAGATGATGAGCATAGCGCCAAGGCTTTCACATTCTGTTTATTTTGAGAATACAAATTGCCCAACAATATGCCAGTGGGCTTCATTTGTGTCTTGGAGCATTGCTGTGAGGCCCCATGCCCACCCTCACTGAAATAGGATCTTCCTAATCTTTTTCATTTTTGAAAAGCTAATAACTAAAAATATAATTTTACCATTATTGTAATACTTCTCTAAAGTATTAGTGAGGTTGAGCATCATTTTTTTTCTTTTTTTTAATGTGTTTTTATTGCTGCATTATCATCTCACATCACAATGTAAATCATGTTGACATTGACATACATGCACACAACACTTGGTGCCTCTCCCCACCTCCCCATCTCCCTGCTTCCCATACAGAGGACTGAGACTTGATATCAGGATTTTCACATATGTACACATAATCAATGTTAGTATTTCCAATAATGAACCTCAGTTGAACATCATTTTATATGGCTTTTTTCCATTTGTGTTTCTTCTGGAATTATTTTTTGTGTCCTTTTCCTATTTTGCTATTAAGCTATTTATTCTTTTCTTATTAATTTTGTCCAATTTGGACAGTTGTGCATGCATTTTGAATATTAACTATTTGTCTGTTGTATGTGTTGCAAATGCTTTACTTCAAGCCTGTATTTACTCTAGCTTTTTTATATTTTATCATCAAATTGTGTGTGTGTGTGTGTGTGTGTGTGTGTGTGTGTGTGTGTGTGTGTGTTTTACTGAGGATTGAGCCCTGGGATCCTCTAACACTGAGCTACCACCCCAGCCTTTTTTATTTTTTATTTTAAAACATAGTCTCACTAAATTGCCTAGGCGGCCTTGAAACTGTAATACTCATGTTTCAGCCTCGAAAGTACTAGGATTATCAGCATAGGCCATTATACCCAGTGCTTGTATGTTTTAACTCCTCAAACTTATATATTACTTTCTCTATGGCTTCCTGATTTCCTATCGTATTTTAAAACACCTTGTTACTCCAAGGCTATACGAATCATTTCCTCAATTTATAGGTTTTTTTTCACATTTAGATTATCAATCCATCTAAACATATCTTATGTGCGATATAAGGTAAGGATCTATTTTCCCTTAGTTGATTGGCCCCAATATCATTTGTAAAAATAATCCATCTTTTCCCTAATGACTTGGACCTAAGTATAATTTTACAAATATACTTAGATCTCTTCCTGAATTCCATTCCAGTACTTTATCAGTCTGTTCCTGTGATATTATACTTTTTAAAACTACAATGGCTTTGTAATAAGTTTTAAAATCTAGAATGGCAGTTGTCTTTTCCCAAATTTTTCTTTTTAATTTTCAAATATCCTTCCCACATGAACATAAAAATCAATTTTCTGGTTTAAAAAAAGCAGTTTTGGGATTCAAACAATTGGCTTTAAATAAGTGACTCTTTCCTACTATTTTACTACTTTTAGAAAGACCCTAAATTTTGTACAGGTTGTGTTTGGGGTTTTGATGAGTTTTCTATTGATATGCAAAGAGCCTGGACTTTAGAACCCCAGAGTCCTGGGCACAAATCCAGCTCTGTGGCTTACTAGCTCTGTGAGCTTGAGCCTATCCGCCCCGCTCCCTTCTGTCCAGTACAGATACTGCTTATCTCAAAGAGCTTTTATTTTACATTATCTTATCAAATCAGTTAATTGAGTTAGTCTTGAAAAATATTTTACTCATAGTTCTCAGCACATGATAATTAATTGGCTCAAAGTAATTAATTTAGTAACTGATAGCCATAATCACCACTAGGCATTTTTAAAAACTGAATATTTGGCCAGGCGTGGTGGCACACTCTTGTAATCCCAGTACTTGGGAGGCTGAGACTGGAGGATCCAGGTTTACGACCAGCCTCAGCTACTCAGTGAGGCCCTATGCAACCTAGTGAGACCCTGTTTCAAAATAAAGAATTTAAAAAAAAAAAAAAAATAGGGCTGGGCTCAGAGGTAGAATGAGCTCAGAGGTAGAATGCCCCTGAGTTCAATCCCCAGTACCGCAAAAAAAAAAAAGCATATTTGAAGTATATTCAAATATATATGAAATGACATGATATCTGGCATTTACTTCAAAATAATCTGGAAGGGTGAGTGAAGGCTGGAAGGCTGTAGCTAGAACAAGGATAGCTTTAGGTTCGTCATTCTCGAAGCTGGTCTAGGTCCACAGAGTTCTCCATACTATTGTTTTCTACTTGTATATGTTTGAAAATTCCCCAAATAAAAAAACTTTTTAAAAAATGCATCTTTATGAGCTGTTAAAAATAACAAAATGAGCGGGGCGTGGTGGCGCACACTTGTAATCCCAGCATTTGGGAGGGTGAGACCAGAGGACTCAGGTTCTTGGCCAGCCTCAGCTACCTAGTGAGGCACTCCGCAACTTAGTGAGACCGAGTCTCAAAATAAAGAATAAAAAAAGGGCTGGGGGTATAGCTCGAAGATAGAATGCCTCTGAGTTCAATCCCCAGTTCTGCAAAAAAATAATAATAATAATAATAACAACAACAACAAAGTATAAGTATTTGTTATTTCTAAGTGGAAGACTACGTAAATATTAGTCTCTGTTTTATTCTGTATTTTTTTTAACCTCTCAGAAAGAAGAGAGGAAAGGAAGGAAGAAGAAAACGGAAAAATAGAGAAAGAAGTTTCCATTTTCCCTTATCCGTGTGGTGAAACACAATTGACCTGTCCACAGTTATAACACCAGCCTAAATGTGAAACATGTAGAAAGAGTTCAAGTTATTATAATGAAAAAAAATTTTTTTTTTTTTTTTGGCGGTACTGGGGATTGAACTCAGGGGCATTCTACCTCCGAGCTATACCCTCAGCCCTATTTTTTATTCTTTATTTTGAAACCGAGTCTCACTAAGTTGCGGAGTGCCTCACTAGGTAGCTGAGGCTGGTTGCGAACCCGGATCCTCTGGTCTCAGCCTCCCGAATGCTGGGATTACAAGCGTGCGCCACCACGCCCGGCTATGAAAAATTTTTAATAATTAAAACTACTCATCAGCAGACATGGCTCCTGTGAGGTAGTTATTACTCATACCTGGAAAGAGCTAACTGAAGGCTAATTGGCCTCTGGGGTCACTTCCAATTATGAGTCTATAAGCCTGATTATATTATTCTTTGCCTTTCAAAACTAAGAATGATAGACTCCTCTGTAGCCTTATGGACCTTATTTATTTATTCTTTTATATATATATATATAAAATACTGAGAATATATATATATATAAAATACTGAGAATATATATATATATACATATATATATGTATATATATATATATATATACTGAGAATTGAACCCAATCGGGGTTCTACCTCTGAGCTAAAACCCCAGACCTATTTATTATTTTGAAACAGAGCCTAAGTTACCATGCATTGGCCTAGAACTTGCAATCTTCCTGTTTCAGCCTCCCAAGTACTGGGATTACAAGCATACACCATTGAACCCAGCTTGAAACTGATTTTTAAATAAAGAGTTAATCATTTAACAAATATTTAAAGGCAGTCTAGGGAAGTAGATAATATAATTTACAGTATATTGAAGAAAGGGGTGGCAGGAAAATCTAGGGCTAGAAAAATTATTACATAAAATATGATAAGTGACAGATATATTAAAAGGCCTTCAAGCACAGATGAGTTAATTCTGGAAAAGTGAAGAAAGACATCACAGAAATGACACATGGGCTGATTCTTAAAACCTTTAAACACTGGACATGGTAGTGCACATTTGTAATCTCAGTACTTGGGAGGCTGAGACAGAAGAATTGCAGGTTCACAGCCAGCCTCAGCTACTTAGTGAGGTCCTCTGCAATTCAGTGAGACCCTGTTTCAAAATAAAGAATAAAAAATGGGGTTGGGGTATAGCCCAAAGGTAGAATGTCCCTGGGTTCAGTCCCTAGTACCACACACACACACACACACACACACACACACAAACAACTTGAAACAAAAATATATTGATTACTTTCCCTATAGCAGCAAAAGTTATATGGCACACGCAGTGGACCTCTGTAGAGATCTTAAGTAAAGCAAGAAGGTGTTCTACTTGTAAATAATGGAAATCTATCTCCAAGAGATGATATTAGGTGAATAAAACCAGAGTGCATAGATATGAATATAAAATGTCTTCACCATACTTATGGTACAATTTTTATTGACAGTATCTTTCAGGTATTTATTTGGTTGCATGTAAGGACTCTTAACAGTGGCTTAAAAGAATACAGTGTTCAGCCGGGTGTGGTGGCGCATGCTTGTAATTCCAGTACTGAGATAGGAGGATCACAGGTTCACGGCCAGCCTCAGCTACTTAGTGAGGACCTGTTTCAAAATAAAGAATAAAAAATCACTCTGGGGGTATAGCTTGGAGGTAGAATGCCCCTGGGTTCAATCCCCATTACCAAAAAAAAGAATACAGTGTTTATCAATAAGAAGCATAGGGGCTTGGGGTGTATCTCAGTGATGAAGCATGAAGGAAGAGAGGGAGGGAGGGTTGGTTTAGAGCAGGTGCAGTCCTCAAAGAAGTCCACAGGGACTCAAGCTCCTCCTTTCTTCTTATTCTGTCATTCTTAGTTTAGAGTCATCTTTAGGATCCTTAATTCTCTACTGTGCCTCTAAGCAGTTGGACATTATCTAGCCTGAAGAAGGGGTATGCCCCAAATGCCGAAGGTACACACTAGCTGAATCTGTCCTGTTATATCAGGAACCTAGTAGGTTTCTCAGAAACCCCGCATACTCAATGTTTGCTTACATTTCATTGGCAAGAATTTGTCACAGAATTACATCTAGATGCAAAAGGTCTTTTTAAGAGAGTGCATTGCATTGCCATTTCAAAGGTAATCAGAGGTATGTTAGTAGGAAGGGAAGAATGGCTAGGTGGCTAGCAATGTCTGATATTTTTATTTCTGAAGCTTAAGATGCTAAAAAAAAAAAAGTTTTAAATTGCAGAAATGTTGGAGGAAAATGGACAGATCAAAGCAGATGAGGTTGTTTAACATATAATTGAAAAAGTAATTTGGTGAAAATTCTTATAAAAACATTAATCCTAAGGGGTTTTTTTCAATGTGGTAATTACTTCTTTACTCTCATTACTTAACAGAAATGGTATTTACTTGTGACTCTTTTCCAATTAAAACTTAGTATTAGAAATACCCAAGAGTACTAAACTTTATATATGTATAAAAATGGCATGAATATCTTTATTTAAGATAAATTTTAAGGCAGGTGCACTGGCACACACCTGTAATACTAGTACTTGGGAGACTGAGACAAAAGGACGGTAGGCTCAAGACCACCCTTAGCAACTTAATGAGACCCTGTCTCACAATTTAAATTTTTTTTTTCTTTTAAAGGGCTGGGAGTGTAACTCAGTGGTAGACCACCCCTGGGTTCAATTCCTAGTGTATTGGAAGTTTACTAGGTTGCTTTACGTAGCTAAAATAAGAATAAGATAATGAGAAGAAAATTCTCTCATATTCTATCACACTTTCACTGCTTCTCTGCCATACACTAAATTGGACTCTTGCATTATGTGATCTAGAGTTGTTTATCTGATAATAAAAACCTAGGAAGCTGAGAGCACTGTACTAGATAATAGAATTACAGAACAGATTTAATAATGACCAACTACTATAGAAAAGTGGATACCAATAATAGCAATAGTTTGTGTCTTCGGAACAATTAGCTATTAGTCTGGGTTTGTTTTTGTTTTTCCTCAAGGATCTCACAATTAGGGAACTGGAAGGAATCTATTTATCTAGTCCCATCTTTTCAGTGATGAGAGGAGGCCCTGAACATTTGAAGGGATTTGCCCCTGAGGTATCTCATGTAATAGGCAGAAGTAGAGTGTCATTCAGATTCCTGATTTTGCTAAATCAATTGATTTGGGTGTCAGATTCTTTGTTTATTTGTTCCTTTATTTCTTTCCAGCTCTCTCTGCATTCTTTCTGGAAGTTTTGTATCATTTCTATTATTAAAGATCTGAATTGTTCTTCTGGTAAGCTCTGCCATTCAGTGCCGTTAAGTTCTGTTATTGTGGGGTTGTGTTGACTCATTGTTTCTTTGGTATTTTTCCTTCCCATGGTTTCCCTGTTCTTAAATTTATAACTTTACTGCTCTTGCACGCTTTCCCTGAATTTATAGGTTTCTTATTTTTATTTTCTCTCTGTGAATGGTATCTTGTGATGAGTTGCAATTACTCTGGTACTTCTTTTGCCTGCTCTATTGGTGTCTTTGGTGAGTTTCAGGTGTTGACTTCTAGCAAAAGCTAACAAAGCAACCAGTCCTCCGAATTTTCTGCTGCTTTGCTTCTCTTTCCTTCCATCAAGAAGCTGCTCCTGCGGCAGTTTTGATTAAAGCTCTACAGTACAGTCGATCTCTCCTCTGGCTCTGTAGGGAGAGGTGAGCTGGGATGGCCCCGCACGGGCTTAAGCTGGTTGTACTACGCGTTCAGTCACTGTCAAAGGTGCCTCGATATGCTGCTTGGCTAGGATGTGGAGTTCAGGAGTTGCTCACTCCACCTCTGGTTGCTGGCAGAGCTGGCAAAGGACCAGACAAGAGGGCCGTCGTGCTCCCGACCTTGTGCTGGTGCCCAGAAATCACTGCAGCCACTGTTTAAGAACCTGCGAGGTTCTCAGCTGAGGACTCCAGTCTGAGTTCCTCCTCACTGGCCTGTCTGCCAGCAACGCTACCTGACACTGGGGGTGTGAGTCAGCTCCCCACCACTATGGCAAGCCTCATTTTCCACAGGAGAAAAATGAGACAGGGTGGAGAATTCACTTGCCTGGTGTCATGGAGCTAGGAGACAGCTGGGGATTAAACCAGGAACCCCTGCCAGCAAAGCCAACTTTCTTGACCCTTTGACCACGCTGCTTCCTCAGAAAGCAGGCAGCCCAGTCTCCCACTGGATTCAGAGCTCCTTTACAGCCCCTGCCACTTGTATACCTCCAGGGACAGAGAACTTATTACCTTACCAAATCAATTGATTTGGTTCTGACCAAATGGTTTGGAAACAACTTGATTACTTTACGCAGTACTGTAAACAAAAAGAAGCAAGTTTGTTCTTAATATACTTTCTACTAGAAAAGTTTCCTTAAAAACTCAGGATGAAAACTGGACAAATTAAAATGGACATATACCAGTGTTGGTAACATTTGTAACTAACTTATCCATTTACTATTCATTAACTGGCATTTTAAATGATCACTGGTCACTATAACAGGGTGACTCTGAATTCTAGCTTTCTCCTTTACAAACTGTACATTCTCAGTGAAGTAGTTAACCTCCCCAGACCTGCTGTAATTAGAATCACAAGTAGATAGTATAAATGAAAGTTATTTTTGTAAATGTTGAGTACTGTATAGTATGATGGATTTTCACTTTTATTATTACCATTGGCCATGTGGCATTTAAAAATTTCTATTTACTTAATTAATGCTGTTTTATTACTATAGAAGTCTTTATTAAAAGCTCACAATTACTCATTTTCATCCTTAGGGTAATTCAAAACACCTACAGCTTCTTGATGCCTGGTTATTACTTTCTTTCCTAAGCTAAACTGCATAAGAGACTTGTCCAGATGCTTAATCCTTTTTGAGCTTTGTGTTTGCCCATAATTTCATTGGATGATTTTTGTGAAATGTAACAATATAGGTTTTTTCAGTGGATGGTTTTGTACACTAGAAAGCATTTGCAGGATAGTAATGAAGTATATTTTATTCCTTTCTTTTAATCACTTTTTTTAAAAATGATTTTAAAGATAGCTCTACTTTTTTGTTTGTGGTACTGGGGATTGAACTCAGGGCATTCTACCTCCGAGCTACACTCTCAGGCCCATTTTATTTGTTTGTTTTTGAAACAGCATCTCACTAAGTTGCTGAGGCCAGCCATGAACCTGCAATCCTCCTGTCTCAGCCTTCCAAGTACTGGGATTACAAGCGTGCACCACCATGCCTGGCTAGCTCTACTTTTTAAAAAGTTTTCTGTTAACTTCTCAATAGTCTTATAAGCATCCATCCTTAGTGATTTTCTTAGGGATATAATGAGATTTTAATCTAACCATGAATTTATTTTTTTCTAAGAAGCTCTTTAACTTACTGGTTCATCTCCTTTTCATATTTCTATAATTCGCAATCGAATACTATATGTCCACAGGGTCATCTCTACATATTCTCTTAATTTTTTAACAAAGAAAAGGAACTAGAGATATGATTTTTCTTCTGATGTTGTCAAGTTCTTTGACTCTTTTATTTCATTATATCTTTATATAATTTTTGTATTATAGTTGTTAGGCAAGTATTTTTTTTTTTTTTTTAGAGGAGGAGAGTCTCGTGTATTTATTATTTGATTCCTCATGTCTAAGGCTATCATCCTAGGTGACGTCCTTTTGTTATATTTGCCTTGGATCTTTATGATACATCTCCACTCCCTGTCCCACCATCTCTTCATTTTCACTAACTACTTTTTCAGATTTTGCTACATTACCACCTTCAGGATAGTCTTCCTAAATCATTAAAACAAAGATAGATGATGATGATGATGATGATGATGATGATGATGATGATGATGATGATAGATAATGTATGTATTCCGAAAGGCAAGGTCCTTGAAGGAAGAGACCTCATCTCTGTAAATCCCATAGCTTTGCATTTAGGGTAAAAGGAGAGAATGTATGTAAAGGACTTTGCCAAATGCTTGGCATAGATTTTAGCCCCATACAAATTGACGTTCTATAGATATCTCCAAGGATTCTTAGAAATCTTGAAGTTATAAGAGTGAGAAAAGAGAGCAAAGTATCTAAATGGAACTGGAAGATGGCCCCTCACTGGCCAGCTTCTCTCCTGGGCATCCTAGTAACTTATGAGATGGAGAGTAAGGACCATTGTGGAGAAAAAAGGCATCAAGGTTTCCTTATAGATCCCAAACTACTTGGTGGGGAGGTTTCTATTTAAAATTGCATTAAAAGACAGTACAGCTCCCAAAAGAACAGTCTTAAATATTATTGAAAATGGAAGTCTGACATGAGTAATAAAAATTATATTCTTGACACTCAGACAAACCTTATCTTTATGTTTTAGTCAAAGAAGTTTGGCAGAGATCACAGAACTTATCCATACTGCTCTCCTTGTGCATCGTGGGATAGTAAATTTAAATGAATTACAGTCTTCTGATGGACCACTGAAAGACATGCAATTCGGAAATAAAATAGCTATCCTGAGTGGAGACTTTCTTCTAGCAAATGCCTGCAATGGACTAGCTCTGCTACAGAACACTAAGGTAAAAATGGACAGGGTTTGCTGGTGCCTGGATGGCCTTCAGGTGGCTCTTGGTTGGTGGCTGGAGCCACAGAGATCTCTGTACCCTACTACTCAATTTGCCCATGTGGATGCTCAGGAAAAGCCTGAGGAATATGATGATGGCGGTGTCAGTACCAGTTGGAACTGGTGAATGCTAGAAGAGAGTTTTGACATCATTGTCTATTTTTTCTAATCATTCATAATAAAGAATATGTAAGTAAATATTACCTATAATCCCACTAGCTAGTAGGATTTAAAATTAATATTGTGATATATTTTCTTGCAGTCTTTTTTGTTGTTGTTATTCATTCATACCTTTATATATAGGGATCATATTTTGGGGCATAAGTAAGAATTAGCTTATGTATATAGTTTTTTATCCTACCTATTTTTTACCACTTTTTATGATATGGGCATTTTCTCATGTTATTAGCATTTTTCATAGACTTTTTTTTTTTTTTTTTTTTTTTTTTTTTTTTTTTTTTTTTTTTTTTTTTTTTTTTTTTTTTTTTTTTTTTTTTTTTTTTTTTTTTTTTTTTTTTTTTTTTTTTTTTTTTTTTTTTTTTTTTTTTT